>VYZU01074109.1:0-29976 GCA_013401355.1 Ceyx cyanopectus | reverse complement strand
TCTGTGATTCTGTGAAGTGTCTTTTCAATAAGAGAGATTTTGCTGTTGCAAGTCACAAGTGTTACTCATATCCTACAGAGTTTTGAAGAAAAGCTGCTGTAACCTCATAGAGGCCAGGACCCATACTTGCAAAGACTGCAGCTCCACTGTGGGCTGCATGTCTGTTTGTCCTGGGGGACACTCAGAAGTGGCAACAGACAGAGCAATGGAAGTTAGTGAGAGCCAACTGCTTTTCTATTAAAAATAAAAAATAAAAAAAATCAAAGCACATTTTGGGGACAATTGTTCACAAAGTAATTGTCTTTCCATAAACTACTGTTAGTGTTCAACATCACATTCTTGCACTATTAATCTAATAAAACTATTGTATTGTTTTTTGCTGAAGTACTACTAAAACCTGTTAGTCTCATCTCTCGCTATGCTACAATTCTTTGTGCAGACAACGGGTTTCCTGACAGACATTGACTTATATCCTGCCTCTCTGGGGGATATTTTCTCCTTCAGCAATACTGGGCTGTGAGTTAATTTTATTGTATACAGTACTGAAGACCTTCAACACTTGATGGACAACACATATTTTATTTTTCCCTTCTATTATCCTCCATTACAAACCCATGCATTGGATACACATACTTCTCATACAAAACTTTATGGTGGCAGCAGAGTAGATGCCCTGAATACCACCTGTAATGAGCATTATAGCTGGATCCTCTTACACTCCGTGCCCAAATAAAAACTGTATCACCACACCATAAAGGAGAAATCACAGCCAGGAACTACAAATAGGGCTGAGACTCACCATAATTATATCCTCATGGAAAAGGGCTTGGTCTTGCTCTGGCATTTTGTAACAGCAGGAGACCACACTATGATAGATAATATGCCCTTCCACCAACATTATCACTTAATTCCCTTCTTTTTTGAAGGTTTTTATAGGGATTGGATGCAGCTGGGTTTTATCAGGCCCTTCTTATTAGAGTTTCTAAGAATCCTGCTTAATCTAGAGTCTGTTGCAGCTGCTGCTTAAGGAGACTGAGCTTGTGCTTTCTCTGTCAGCTTTCCCAATGGCTTTTAAAATGTTATGTGAAGTATTATGTATTTGCTTCTGCTGTTTATGGGTAAGTCTATGCATACATTTCTTTCTGTTAGAGGGGTTTGTCTTATTCTCAGGGGTTTAATTGTTTCTTTTTAATGCCTCATCCTTCAATTTCTTAGTGTGTCTTATCACAGAAAATACAAAAATGCATTGAAGTAAATTTAACCTCTGAGGAGACTGTTATGTAGCCTGATGCTGGGGAGGGGGTTAGGAATGGTAAACTCTACCTGGAAGAAGATCACTCAGTGCTTTGTGGGACTTTTCCATGGTTCTTTCCTCATTGGTTGCCTGTGAGTTTTTTATGGATTTAGCATGAAATAATTCTTGGGGGGAAAAGAGTGTCTTCTTTCTCAAATAGTAATGTAGCTATTCTATAAAGGATTTCTGACACTTTTTTTGTGTTATTTTCTTCTTGAACAGTTTTGCTCTCACTCTTCTTAGAAGTTGTTTTGCTTGTTGTTGCAATGAAAACCAAAGCTAAGGACTCATGGTTATAGGGCTACCATCTTCTGGGGCTTGAGCTTGGGCATATTCACAATGTTTTTTCTTGATGCCATCTCTAAGCATCTGGAGGAAAGGAGGCTTACCACAAATAGTCAACATGGATTCTGTAAGGGCAAATTAAGCTTATCTAATCTGATAGCCTTTTATGATGATATAAGTAGATCGTCAGATGAGGGAAGTGCAGTGGATGTGACATTCCTTGACTTCAGCAAGGCTTTTTCTACTATATTCCATGGGATCCTCACAGCCAAGCTTAAGAAGTGTGGATTTAGTCATGGTGTAATAAGCTGGATTGTGAAGTGGCTAAAGGACAGATCTCAGAGAGTTGTGGTCAGTGGAGCAGAGTCTGGCTGGAGGCCTGTGACTAGTGGAGTCTCCCAAGGGTCAGTGCTGGGTCCAGTATTATTCAATATATTCATCAATGACCTGGATGAGGGAGTAGAGAGCACCCTCAGCAAGTTTGCTGATGATACCAAAGTGGAAGGAGTGGCTGACACACCAGCAAACTGTGCTGCCATCCAGAGAGACCTGGACAGACTGGAGAGCTGGGCAGGGAGAAATGTAATGAAACTGAACAAGAGCAAGTACAAGGTGCTGCATCTGGGGAAGAACAACCCCATGGATCAGTACAGGCTGGGGGCTGATCTTTTGGAGAGCAGCTCTGGAGAAAGAGACCTGGGGGTCTCTATGCAAGACATAAATCCTATATGAGTCCTCTCATGTAGAGTATAAGCATTTCTAAAGCCTCCTTGTTCTAAATAGTAACTTGTTTTTGTTTTTTGTTTGTTTGTTTTTAAAAGTTGTTCCTTTGTTTATTTCCTGTGGGTAATTATGGGGATATGGAAAGTCATTTCAGTCTGCTGGACTTTAAATTTCTGATTTGATCCTATTTGGGTTTTTACCTTCACCTCTTAGATATGTTTCAGCAAATATAATTTATTTTCTCCAGGAACAGCATCCTGATTGTTTAGTATGGTGTGGCCTTGTTCTCAGCATCTCTTACAGGTGAGACAAGTGCCACAGAATTAGCCATTGCATAAAGACTTTTGAAGCATTTTGCCTAGACCTTAAGAAAGTGCTTTGAAAGCTGTTTGGCTCCTGGATTGAGTGAATGTTCTCTGAATCCAGGAGTCAGTTCCCTGTTAAAATGACTGAAGAATTCATTCACCAATAAATTTAAAATGCTGTTTCCTTGTAATAAACAGTATTTATGCTATTGTCTACTCTGCTTTTGAAGCAATGAGATTTAACAACAATGAACATAAAAGTAGTTCAAAAATGTTAGAGAAAAAGGTTTGAGAAATAACCTAATTATTAATTGCATAGTGTGATAAATAATGTAGCCTTGTGTTCTGCTGTATAAATGTTGTATATTGCTTAATGGGTTTTTTTGAGCTTATTGGAGAAAAAGATTGAATTAAGGAAAGAACATTTTTCTTAGATTGTTGAAAAGGCATTGCAGAACAATCACAATTATTTTATATATTGTATATGGTTTTGTTAATTGATGCTTGTAGCAAGTAATATCTTGGTTTTGTACAGGTTATCTCATCAGTCTATACAACAAATGTGTAATACGGAGAATACACATTCCTTCCAAACTAGGGGATAGGATTCACAGATTCACACAGANACTCACCCTTAACATATTGATAGACATTAATGAGGTCCCCCCTCAGTCTCCTCCAGGCTAAAGAGCCCCAGCTCTCTCAGCCTCTCCTCATGAGGGTGATGCTCCATTCCCCTAATCATCTTGGTGGCCCTGCGTTGGACTCTTTCCAGTAAATATCTTTTTTGAACTGGGGTGTCCAAAACTGGACACAGTACTTGAGGTGTTGTCTCACCAGTGCAGAGTAGAGGGGGATTGTGGATCTTGAAGTTCTTTGACCTTTTAGGCCACATTTTGGGTCTGTAATTTTTAGTCATCTAACTTCAGCCTGCATTTTCTCCCCAGACAGAACTTTGCATCTTTTTTTAAAGTGAATTATGTAAACATCTCAATGTTACTCCAGTGCTTTCACTTTCTCTTTGGATTGCTCCTCTGACTTTCATGTTCAGGTGCAGTTTCCACCAAGAGTCATGGAACTTGAGGAACACTCAATTCAGAGTTACTTTTCCAAACTAGTGTTGTTAAAATAGATCAAAAATAATGAAATTTTCCCCTTTCCGAAGGGAAAATGTGACCCTTGAGAATGTGAACACATTTGCAGATAGTATGTTCTAGTCTGCAATGGGACTTTATTTTCAACATAGTTCAATGAAAAAGCTGTTTACAGATGGCAAATAAAAAAAGTTCAGACCTGCACTGCTATCACATCTATGCTGTACAGTACAGCCTTGTCTAACTTAATTTCATCCTCAGTGATCTGGTGCAATGTGTCTGATGTGATTAGTGAAACTTACTTGCTTAGAAAATCTCAGTCTTGGTTTTAATGAGCAGTTTACAAAGTTCTAGTGGGGAACTGATGACTTTTAGAAGTCATTTACAATTCCAGCTTCCTTGTGAAGAAGGTACGCTTCACAAACTAGTGTTCACAAGCTTATGCTGACCTCAGCCAATTACCTTATTTTTGTTTTATTTATTTAGTTGTAGCATTAGAAGCTCTTAATTCATAGCAGAAAGTAAACCTTTTGAGACTGGGATGATGATGAGACCAATGTGAGAAGCCTACAAAAGATAAAAACTGCACATGCACGGCTTACTTTACTGGTACAAAAAGAAAATCTTGAGAGTCTAATGTGAGCTAAGGGAAGAGGGGAAGCTGACTGAGCAAGTCAGAGTTTTTGACTGTTTCACTCAACTGAGTAAATGAATGTAGCTTCTAACAAAAGAATTAGTAATGTTTCTGATAATATCATTATTCAGTAATTTAGTTAAATTGCATTCGGTAAAAGTTAATTCATAGCTAATTGACTCTGCTGTTTGCAGAAGGAATGGTTCAATTCCAGTTGGGATGCCTACAGAGAAATGCAGGCAGCAAAAAAGCCTCTCACTGGCACAGCAAACACTGTGAGGTTTGTACTTAGCTATTGTAACAAACTTTCTGCTCCTTACAACCTTTTGCAGCTAAGGTAAACTTTATTTTTCCAGCTGAGTAGCACTGGATTTTCTGCTACTAAAACCAAAGACAGACCATAGACTTAGGACTAATTTACTAACTGGATTTTTATTCTCCCCCAGTCTTGTTTTACTTTGCTATCAAAACATATTTTGTTTCTGCTAATCTAGAAATTTAAGCAGTAGTAATCTAAGGCTATTTACCCTGAATGAAACTATTCACAAGGAGCTTTAATATGCTATAGTGTATATAAATTGACTTCACACCTTTAGTGGATTGATTTATTTAACTTTCCTGCGTGACCCTGCGTATGCAGCTCAAACTGTTTCATTAGTAAAATGAGGACTGCCCTTCAGGCTGTATCTCTTACAGCTATTCTCAGACCCTATCCTGCCCTTTTTCATTACTCTGAAAATTTAAAAGCTTGTAAGGGGCCTGAGGCCAGCTTTAGCTGACTGTTGTGGACTCCTCTTTAGACCCAGCCTTTAGTTCACCCCCACAGAAGCTTTGCTTCCACCTTCGCTTCTGCAACACCTCATCCTCCTGCCTAAGTAAATTTGCAGAGTCAGGCCTCCCAGCACAGGGTGGCACCAAGATGTCTTCTAACATTACCCACGCACCTCCATTTGTCTTCTTACCCTTTCTGAGNACACAAAAGAACTATCAGGAGGACTCATTCACCTGCAGTTCCTGTAGCTGTGTTGCTGTCTTCAGATCTGCAGAGCTAGCATGTCTACTGGGAGGGTGCTGTGCCGCAGGGTGGGTCTGGACAGAGAAGGCTGCAGGGTGGGATCCCTGCAATGATCTGTATGTACAAGGACAGACCCCAGCTGGGAAGCCATCAGCTGCCCACAGTTAGACAAACATGGAGGGCCTGAACATGAAAAATCATAACCTCTGAGTTTAAGTATTTCCCCATAAAAAGCCCAGAAAGATGTTCATGTTTTAATGTCTTAAATTGAAAATCTGCAGCNTTTTTTTTTTTTTTTAATGGTCTTATGTTTATTTGGTATTTTTCCTGCAACCCTTTTCAACAAGGATTCTCTCTTGATACGTTTCCTACCAATTAACAGCGTAAATCCCAAACCCTCATGTAGGAAATGCATGAGTGCCCCCTCTTGTCTGCTCCCAAGTAAAACAGCTCTTTTCCATGGAGGCAGAGTAGAATAAAGTAATTTTGTATTTCTATACAGACAGAAATAGAATAAAATAGAGACGTTCACTGCCTGATAAATATAGATGTGTGCACATACTTGCAGACTGAAAGGCTGCTTGCTTGCTTTTTTTTCTTGTGCAGAATGGCTTTAGATTTATAGGCACGTTTATTATTGAATGAGCATTAGGATTTCTGCTTACTCCACATTCTTCGTTGTTTTCTCTGCAGACAGAGAAATGCTTTTGGCATTGCTTTGATCAGAGAGACCATAGATAATAAAATATTCTCTTTTTTCTAAGCCTTGCTTGAACCTTGGGATTCACTTTTCCTTGAAAGAAGAGTCTCAAAATGGTTATGCTGTGACATGAAGTCTGATTTCCCAGCCAGTCAGATCCATAAATATTAACATTATCCCAGACCCTCTAGAGTAATTTACGAAAAGGAAGTATGCCTATCTTTTTGAAATATCCTAGGTGATGAGAATGGAAGTGGCAAATGGAGGCTACACAAAAGAACTATCAGGAGGACTCATTCACCTGCAGTTCCTGTAGCTGTGTTGCTGTCTTCAGATCTGCAGAGCTAGCATGTCTACTGGGAGGGTGCTGTGCCGCAGGGTGGGTCTGGACAGAGAAGGCTGCAGGGTGGGATCCCTGCAATGATCTGTATGTACAAGGACAGACCCCAGCTGGGAAGCCATCAGCTGCCCACAGTTAGACAAACATGGAGGGCCTGAACATGAAAAATCATAACCTCTGAGTTTAAGTATTTCCCCATAAAAAGCCCAGAAAGATGTTCATGTTTTAATGTCTTAAATTGAAAATCTGCAGCATCACCTGTTTGTTTTGCTTCTTTCTCTCTCTCTCTCTTTGCCTTGTTCTTGTTCTTCTACGCAGCTTTTTGGATTGCTGGCTAGAAAGTGACCCCAGAGACAAAGTTAATCTTATTTCAGGAACTGTGCCTGCAAAACAGGGAGATGACTGTTGAGTTCTGAGTAACAGCAATGAAAACCAAAATGCAATACAGCATTAAAGTCCTTGTGAAAACAGTGCTTATGAGCAGTGCCACACTGGCTGTTGCAGAGAATAAAGGTTTTGATTTACCTGGGTGACATGCAAACCAAGTGCTATGTTATCCTGCTAGCAAATCTAGATTTCAGGACTGTGTCTCTACCATCTAATCAATATGGCACCGTGCCTTGCCTAATTAGCTCAATTTCTTTAATTAGGCCAAGCAGGATAATATGCCGATTGGCCATGCTGCTCTGAGACCTTGGCAAGTGTCTCTGCAGGGCACAGCACTGTGCTGCACAGACCTGCCAACTCGATGGGGTTTAAGATCCCATGTGCTGTGTAGTATGTTAGGTACACTTGTGGTATTTACTCAGTGTTTAGCCCTTGCTGAACCCCCCGAGCTGATCAGTGGTTGAAGAGTTTGTGTGCTTTGTTTATACTGAAGTCCTCTCCTGGGAAAATGAATGATCCTGTAGAATTTGGTGGGCCCCGCTCTGCGGAAAGCATGTTTTTTAGGCTTTGCCTTATTTATCTCCAAATAATTGACTCCTTGGTCTTGCAATTTTTCTCTCCTGGGCAGATTCCACCAAAGAGATTGTTCATGTCTTCTTTCTGTTATAATTGAGTTGAAGTCAGTCAGCCACAACATTTAAGTCCACCAGAAACAGGGCTTGATGAGTCCCAGAGGTTTGGAAAGGGATGTCTCTCCCAGGCCCATCAGTGTGCGGGATGGGCTGACACCAGCCTCCTCTTCCTCAGTGTTGCCCAGTCATTGAGTGAGAAGATTCACTTATCTCTGATCTAGTCGCATTTTTTTATTGAAGCCTTTGCATGCCAACTTATTTTTTATTTTCTTTACAGCTTTGGAATATTTTTGCTTTCTTAGGATACTGTTGCAAGATGAGACTGCACTGTATTGCCTCAGATCTCTGCCAGAAAGAATTACAGATGTTTCAAAGGAAATGTGCAGAAACCATGTGGCTGAAACAGAAAAAAAATAGTTTAAAATCAAGGAAATGTCCTAATAAATGAGAAATGCACAGATTTTGGAAAGCTTTTCTTCCCTGCCTCTCCCACCTGTATTTATTTTTGGTGTTGTGTTTTTTTGTTTTGTTTTTGTGTTGTTGTTGTTGTTTGTGGGTGGGGTTTTTTTGGGGGTTGTTGTTTTGGTTTTTTTTTCACTTTACTATGTGGTACAAAGCTGTTTCTTCCACATGGAAAAAGTCTGCAGTAAGGCCAAGGTTTTAAAGGATTTTTAGAATTTCTGGAATTTTCTGTCTTCAGAGTACTTTAGTAAAATGTGTAGGTGTAGTTGTTTATCTATAGGACAAGAAAATTTTCAAGAGCATCTTGCAGAATTGCAAGCCCTCCCCCACAAACTACAGATAAAATATTTTACTCAGTCACCAAGTAGAGCCTCAGGTGTTTGGCAAAAGTGTTCCCACCTTGGACCAGTGGATTGAAATGAGTCCCTGCTCTCAGCTGGATGACACATTTCATTTTCCATCTTCAGAGAGGAACAATTCTAACTTTTTGTCTCCTAATAGGTCTATGCCAGGTGAACCTGCAAACTCAAGCAGCTGTCTTGGCTCTTTGCTTTCCAGCAAATCCCTTGCAAATAAAAACCCTACTTGGAAAGTCTGGCCCAAAATCTCAGAAAAACTGGTCCAACAGAGTGTACCAGAATTTTAAGCCTTCATTTTCAAAGCACAACTATTAATCAAATATCTGATGGGATATTCAAGTAGTCACCTGTTTCAACACTTGCTCATCTCCTTTGAGTCCTTCTGGAGAAAAGGCATTTCCACCTCAAATGGGAGGAAAATGTCTTAGTTGAAAATTTATCTGGGGAGTCAGAGGGTCTTTTTCTAAACAGTTGTTCTGTTTGCTAGATTTTCCTCTTCTGAATCAAATTTCTTTATTTTTCCATACACTCACACTATCTAACCATACTTGAAACTCACTGTGTCTTCTGAACTTCCCTGAAGAGCACTGGTAGTCACAGTAATAGCATTAATGAGGTGAGATCATCTGGCCTATTATGGAAGAAATATGTAATTCAGCATGCATTTGTGTCTGCTTATTTGAAAGTTTATCTGGATAATGAATTGTATCCCTTAGGCTTTCCATAATGGCTCTTATTTTAGTAACAGTATCTCTTCAGTGCATTTCTAATACCAAAAAGTCCTTGTCAAGCAAAATGATCAAAACTGAACTTAGTTTCCTCAGTGTAATTTAGCCTAAATTTGAATTCCTTTCTAACTATGTATTTTAATTATATAAACTAGGGATTCAAAACAATTTTCTAGTGTTAATGGAAAGCACAGCAGATTTTCCCAATGCTGAAAAATGCAAATCTCCTCAGCCTTTGCTCAGCTCCCAGACTTAATGTATTTTGATGCATCTTTGTCCTTAAAGCTCTGTCATACAACAGGCATTGCATCACCGCTGACTGTCCTGACTTTGGCCTGTAAATATGTACGTTGTTTATTTGTAGTATAGCTACCATGTTGTAACATGTGATTCCTGGTTGTCTGGTCTGTTTTTTTGGAGAGGCTGTTTTCTCATAGAAGACGAATTCATTTGAAACCACTGCATTAAGATGAATCATGAGCTTGTTCTCAGTGTTCCCCATCCATAGAGTAACACTAACCACTTTGCCCAGTTAGGGCTCTTATGCTGCTGAGATCTGCATGTGACCAATGTTATCCCATGTCACTTCACACACTGCAACCTATTGTCTCCCTGTGTGCCCCCCCCACAGCAGCCACAATCATGTCTTCCCTGTTGGCCACGCGGATTGTTTTCCTTCAGACTCCAATAACAAGTCAATTAGGGCAGGATTAGCCTTTGGGAAATGAAACCAGTTGCTCCCCCTCTCCCAGGATGAGGACCTTAAATGATCTGCTTGAACATTTTATTTCCTTCCTTTGTTTTTTCTGCAATCTAGTGAATCCCTTCTCTTTAATTAGCTTGCCAGTGGGCATCTATCAAATATTTTTCTTGTTAACTTACTGCCACAAGAGTACTTTGTAGCATCTTGTCAGAGTACAGCTAAATTTGGTGTCTGGTAGGGCTGGAAAACAAGCAAACACCACTCTCTATCCCAAAAATTCTCTACCTGGCTGTGCTAAGTTTCCATGCAGGAACAGGATCACTTTCCTCCCTGGCTGAAGCTTTTGTTTCACTCCACAGGCAATTGGAAACAATCACGGTGGAGTCCTTTTTTTTTTCTAAACACCAGCATGCCAGAGTTTAGACAAGGGGACTATACTTCTGATCGTGGTTTTCATTTCCTGGATTAAGATAGAAAAAAATGCAGTTTGACAATATAAATGAGTTTTGACCTTGTTCTGTGTTTAAAGGTAACCAAATTCAAAATATTGGCCAGATTACAGTGCCTAGAATTTAATGAACGAACACCTTGCAATCCCATCCAACCGTTGCCCCAACCCCAGGAAAACATGATTCTCCTTCCATTGGCCGGACTGGTTTTGATGTTCGTTGTCCCAACAGAGCATCATGTGTGCTAGAAGGCCTCTGAGGTTATAAACTGCCTGTGTACAGTTTCCCACAAGCCTCTGTACCTCCAGGAGTGGCAGCTGAGACCAGCAGTAGCTGCTACAGGAAAAGCCTAGAGAGAGGGAGGTATTTGAACTATGAGTACAGCTGTGGGAGATCTCCCTGCATCCTCTACCACTGCCTCAAGACATGCAGTGTCTTCCCCATGGCATTTAGGACTTTTATACTCACGTTACACATATGAGATGCATGATAAAGGCTTTTCTGCAGGACCACAATGATCAATAAGCAAGAAGAGGAGGCAAATTATGACAACAAAATCCTCTGGCAAATGAGTTTGAGGAACTGTAAGAAAAAAACCCTTGAAAGACCCTTGGACCTGGCTGTAGACACCTTTTTGGTGATTCCTCCAAGCTCTAGGAAATGTGCATCTTCTTTCCAAACAAGTCATTGTAACTGTAGTGTTTATAGAAACCTGGCTGTAATGTGGTACTTTGATTATGCAAAGAGCATAGCAGAAGAGTTTTAGATTAGGAGAATCAGAACATGGATTTTTGCAAGCAAGGCTGCTGAGAAATCCATTGGATCTCAAATCTGAAAACACAGCTTCTGCTTTTATCTTTCCTACCTGCTGTCTGCCTCTAGCAAGGAGCCTGAAGATTTAGCTGAATGTTCTGGGTGCTTTTCTTGGTATGATGCTTTGAGCCACATACTCATGAATCTTCATCTTCTGAACTTCAAAATGTGTCCTATATTTTAAAGTTAATAAAGCAGTATCTGTTGACAGGGAATGAGACATTTGTGTCAGGTGGAGCCAGTAAGAGAGACAAATGTAGAGATGTGCATGCAGAAGACATTCAGTCATCTGGCAAGCACTGCTTACTGGAGCACGTTGATGGCTTTGTGGATGGTGCTCAGCAGCACTGGTGCCCAGCACAGTGCTCCCGACCATCCGGGCTGATCTCACTGTGCATCAGGTTCTTCTCAACATCCTCATACTGGCAGGGGGGCTGTGATTAGCAGCCTGGTGAGGCTGGGCCATGGGCCTCTTGATAAATTCAGTGCTTTAGAACAAAGCCATCATTCTCCAGAGTAGTCGAATGTGCTGTAATGAACTGAAATAAGGCAGAATGTAAAGGCAGGGAGATACAGGCACTCTGCAGGAAAGCAAAGTCATTAAAAATAATGAGCAGTCTTTCACTTCCTTCTTTTTATTAACTTTCTGCAGAGGACAACCTGGTGCTTATTTTTAACACAGTCTTCACTTTACTAATATCCATTAGACAGATGGCTAAAATTTTTCCACAACAGGCCACACATTATTTAGAAAAACAGTAAACCAACCAACAACAACAACAAAAAAGCAATCAAAACTGAGTGTCCCCTCTGCAATCCTTCTCCTCTATATTCCTCAGCTGATTATTTTTTCAGTAACTTCTCTGAACTCACCACCTCCTGCTATGCTCTGTGGTGATAGCATGAAAAGTAATGTATGAAGGTGCCATGTCCAGCAGAGTTTGAATTATGCATGTACTAACCATCAGTAACAATTAGTGAAAATTTGAATGACTAAAGTTTTGCAAGCTCTTCATTGGGACAGATGCATGTCTGAAATCACTGTCAGAGCCCTGCCATCCCAATTCAGACTGGATAAATCAGTCCTGTCCTGCAGAGCAGGGGTAACATGGGTGACAGGACCACCAAGCATTGTACAGCTCAGGCTGATTTGGAAATGGCTGCCCAGCCATGTCTCTGTGTTCCTTGGAAAGGTCTGCTCACCAGAAATTAGGCTGTTAATTGCTCCAGTGGCTCTCTCTTCCCCTGTATCCACAGAAACCTTCAGCTGCTGCTCAGAACCAGAAGGTATGATCCTGCTCCTTTCCCTGGACCAATGCCTCCTTTGCCTGCACCAGCTGCCCATGCTTATAATGCAGAGATTGTCCTTTGTAGACACTGAGGTACTGAGTACAGTGAAGATTAAGCTTAGTTACAAGCAACATTTAAGTATGTTATTACTATAATCAGCCATGTGGCTCAAATCATTGCCCCAGATCTTAAGAGCTGCCAAGTAGGATTTAGGCTTCTAATTTACACTCATATCTTGTCTTTGTTGCAGCTTTAAACTTATTTATTTATTACTGTGATTCTACCACCCTGGTCAGGGCCTCCTGGGCTCCTAAAACCCAAAACAGCTCCCTAGGCACCCTTGAATAAGATGGGTCCCTGCTGCCCCACTGAGCTGGGGTCTCAATTTCTGACACTTCCCTCCCTGCATTCGCACACACCACCCTTGCACTTGGATTGCAAAAGTCTGCAATGAGGCCAGAAATGAAAATGGGAATGAAAGAAAGGTGTGAGATAAATAAAAAGGTAACACCAAAACAAATAAGTGACCTATTTCCATTAGGCTTGAGAAGGTGGTGAGCAGGGAGAATATTTAGTTTTCCAACTAAATAGTTTTAGAATTTCTTATTCATGCCTGCCTTTATGCATGCACCTATGTGTAAAAATTATGTCTGTCCTGGTTGAATCAGAGTCAGATTTTCAAAAATCTTGGAACTTTTCACAAAAAAGCACAAAACAGCAGAGACTTTGTTTCAGTCAGTTCACTACAGAAGGCCAAAGAAAATTCAGTTAAGAGAAAAATATTCATTGTGCTTCTGTATCATCAAATATATCAGTCTTCTTCCTCTGCTCTACAAATTGCTGTGGGCTATGCTGGTATACAAGGCATACACCAGATGAGGATTTGTTTCTATAAGTCCCTTTTGGATTTACACTCCAGCAGGGCCCGTGCCAGTGACTATCTCTGACAGCCCAAAAGAGGTATGAACTGTAATTGATTGTGCCCCTGAGAGCTTTTTTTCCTGTTTGCCTGTGTGTCTGAGTGAGTGAGAGAGACTGTCTTTAATCTTTTGCCAAAAAATGGCTTTAATCCAGCACTGAGCTTTTCTTCTTCAGGCGTGTTCCCAAATGCTGCAACATTTCGTGTTTTCAGGGTGGGATCAGCAAAAGGCAGCATTCAGAGAACATCTTGATCCAGAAATTTCAGAAAGCAGACTTTTTTCTTTAGAAGAAAGGCGAGGGAGGCAGCAGACGTGGTGACATAGCTCAGTTGTAAAGGTATGAAGGGAATGGCACTGCTGCCATGCCAGAGGGGTCCAGCAGCAGAGCTCTGCCAGATCCTGCTGAGGCAGTTAGAAAGGTCACATCTTCCTGCATTTCTGTCTCTGACCTTCCCTTCCTCTGACAGAGGTCCCCTACCAGTATGGGGTGCTGTGGAGTGGAGGGNGGCCATGGGCCTCTTGATAAATTCAGTGCTTTAGAACAAAGCCATCATTCTCCAGAGTAGTCGAATGTGCTGTAATGAACTGAAATAAGGCAGAATGTAAAGGCAGGGAGATACAGGCACTCTGCAGGAAAGCAAAGTCATTAAAAATAATGAGCAGTCTTTCACTTCCTTCTTTTTATTAACTTTCTGCAGAGGACAACCTGGTGCTTATTTTTAACACAGTCTTCACTTTACTAATATCCATTAGACAGATGGCTAAAATTTTTCCACAACAGGCCACACATTATTTAGAAAAACAGTAAACCAACCAACAACAACAACAAAAAAGCAATCAAAACTGAGTGTCCCCTCTGCAATCCTTCTCCTCTATATTCCTCAGCTGATTATTTTTTCAGTAACTTCTCTGAACTCACCACCTCCTGCTATGCTCTGTGGTGATAGCATGAAAAGTAATGTATGAAGGTGCCATGTCCAGCAGAGTTTGAATTATGCATGTACTAACCATCAGTAACAATTAGTGAAAATTTGAATGACTAAAGTTTTGCAAGCTCTTCATTGGGACAGATGCATGTCTGAAATCACTGTCAGAGCCCTGCCATCCCAATTCAGACTGGATAAATCAGTCCTGTCCTGCAGAGCAGGGGTAACATGGGTGACAGGACCACCAAGCATTGTACAGCTCAGGCTGATTTGGAAATGGCTGCCCAGCCATGTCTCTGTGTTCCTTGGAAAGGTCTGCTCACCAGAAATTAGGCTGTTAATTGCTCCAGTGGCTCTCTCTTCCCCTGTATCCACAGAAACCTTCAGCTGCTGCTCAGAACCAGAAGGTATGATCCTGCTCCTTTCCCTGGACCAATGCCTCCTTTGCCTGCACCAGCTGCCCATGCTTATAATGCAGAGATTGTCCTTTGTAGACACTGAGGTACTGAGTACAGTGAAGATTAAGCTTAGTTACAAGCAACATTTAAGTATGTTATTACTATAATCAGCCATGTGGCTCAAATCATTGCCCCAGATCTTAAGAGCTGCCAAGTAGGATTTAGGCTTCTAATTTACACTCATATCTTGTCTTTGTTGCAGCTTTAAACTTATTTATTTATTACTGTGATTCTACCACCCTGGTCAGGGCCTCCTGGGCTCCTAAAACCCAAAACAGCTCCCTAGGCACCCTTGAATAAGATGGGTCCCTGCTGCCCCACTGAGCTGGGGTCTCAATTTCTGACACTTCCCTCCCTGCATTCGCACACACCACCCTTGCACTTGGATTGCAAAAGTCTGCAATGAGGCCAGAAATGAAAATGGGAATGAAAGAAAGGTGTGAGATAAATAAAAAGGTAACACCAAAACAAATAAGTGACCTATTTCCATTAGGCTTGAGAAGGTGGTGAGCAGGGAGAATATTTAGTTTTCCAACTAAATAGTTTTAGAATTTCTTATTCATGCCTGCCTTTATGCATGCACCTATGTGTAAAAATTATGTCTGTCCTGGTTGAATCAGAGTCAGATTTTCAAAAATCTTGGAACTTTTCACAAAAAAGCACAAAACAGCAGAGACTTTGTTTCAGTCAGTTCACTACAGAAGGCCAAAGAAAATTCAGTTAAGAGAAAAATATTCATTGTGCTTCTGTATCATCAAATATATCAGTCTTCTTCCTCTGCTCTACAAATTGCTGTGGGCTATGCTGGTATACAAGGCATACACCAGATGAGGATTTGTTTCTATAAGTCCCTTTTGGATTTACACTCCAGCAGGGCCCGTGCCAGTGACTATCTCTGACAGCCCAAAAGAGGTATGAACTGTAATTGATTGTGCCCCTGAGAGCTTTTTTTCCTGTTTGCCTGTGTGTCTGAGTGAGTGAGAGAGACTGTCTTTAATCTTTTGCCAAAAAATGGCTTTAATCCAGCACTGAGCTTTTCTTCTTCAGGCGTGTTCCCAAATGCTGCAACATTTCGTGTTTTCAGGGTGGGATCAGCAAAAGGCAGCATTCAGAGAACATCTTGATCCAGAAATTTCAGAAAGCAGACTTTTTTCTTTAGAAGAAAGGCGAGGGAGGCAGCAGACGTGGTGACATAGCTCAGTTGTAAAGGTATGAAGGGAATGGCACTGCTGCCATGCCAGAGGGGTCCAGCAGCAGAGCTCTGCCAGATCCTGCTGAGGCAGTTAGAAAGGTCACATCTTCCTGCATTTCTGTCTCTGACCTTCCCTTCCTCTGACAGAGGTCCCCTACCAGTATGGGGTGCTGTGGAGTGGAGGGGCTTCATTTCACACACAGCCTGTCAGCTACTGAGGAGGAGGCTAGTTTCTTCAACAGGCTGTGAAGTACAGTGGAAGGTTGTGAACCATTTACCCCAGTACTGCACCTCCCTCTAGGGCCATGGGTCCTGAAGACATGTGCTTTTCCTCAGACTGTGCCTGCTCCCCTCACCATTGCTCCACAGGGGCTGCTGCATGTTGGTTTGCAAAAGCAGCTCATACACCCCCCCCAGATTGTTGTCCTCCACTTCTGCTCTAATTAGCAATTTCCAGTTTGAGCAGAACCTGTGCAGACAGAAATTGATATCAGGAATAGCATCCACTAGAACTGAGCAGACCATATTGTGCTGTTCATGAGGAGGAAAGGAATAATGGTAAAAATATATTTAGCTGCAATTTTGGATAAAGCAGTGACATGGAATTCAGGACA
The DNA here is from genome assembly GCA_013401355.1 of Ceyx cyanopectus. Taxonomy (NCBI): domain Eukaryota; kingdom Metazoa; phylum Chordata; class Aves; order Coraciiformes; family Alcedinidae; genus Ceyx; species Ceyx cyanopectus. The sequence continues at coordinate 13,653 of VYZU01074109.1, read as the reverse complement.
TTCACATCTTTTCCTGTACTCTATAGTTGTCTTAAAAACTCATAAATGGAACAATTATAAATCATACACTCTCTTTGCTCCTGTAAACTAGAATCATAGAATCATAGGACAGCCCATGTTGGAAGAGATCTCAAAAGATCATCTAGTCCATAGGATTAATGAGGCTCTGCATTTTCTGTACCATTTTTCATTCATATCTTCACGTTTTTTCACCTTTATTGCTGTATAGGGCAAAAAAACCACTCCCCGTGGGGTCTGACTAGAAAAATCTGTCAACCAATTATGTTTGCTCTTCTACACTTAAGTTTTTGTTTCTTCTGCCAATGCAAATACACAATGTGTTAAATGCCCTGCAAAAGCCTAAATAAATGTTATCAGTCTTAAAACCTTTATCTACCAACCTGATTTTGTTAAAACATCTATGTTAAAATATCTTGAAAAATGATACTAGGTAAGCCTGACAAAAGCTGTTTTCCAAATACCTGTGTCAACTGGCATTGCTGATAGCATTCTCCTGCAAAGAGAACCCTTCATCAGTAACTCTGATGCTTTGCCTAGGACTGAGGGTAAGCTCACAGGTCTCCTTTCAGATCACTGTATTTATGACTTTAAATAATGGTACACAAATGAGCTTTCTTACAGGCTTCTGGAAAAATAAGATGAAACTTTCCCAGTTGGCTGCCAAATCTTGCACATTTAAATAATGTCTGCAAAAGCCATGGGAATGGCAGATGCTTAAAATTAGGTCATGTTTATTTATATGTTGAACATGAGTTTAGGCATCCAGCTTCTTATTTGAAAATTATACAAGTGTGAACAGCCCACTTCCAGACAAGCATGGTCGCCCTTGTGATCATTTCCTTTGCTTATATGTAAAAACCTCTAAAAGTGGGTGTAGACAGCCGGAACTCGCTCAGTGTGGCCATGCAGACAGGGGAGGGCAGGGCTTCCTCTGATGCTGGGTGTCAAATGCAACATCAGACAATAGTGGAGGTGTGGTACAATGTACAACATGAAGATGCACCTGTGTGGGAGTTTGCCACAGAGCAGGTCTGGCGATTACATGGCATTTGAAGACAGAGACACAGAGAGAGAGGGAGAGAATACCTTAACATTCAAATTAAACTGGGAAAATGGTGAGTAGTTCCACCAAGCACTACTAGGCTACTGCTGCTGAGGACAGGGCTGTCCCTGAATTCAAACCATCTCGTTGCTGCTTACACTACCATCAAAGTGTGCTTTTCCAACTGCCTACACCCCATCCCCAGGGCAGGAGCTAAACATTGCCAGAATAAATCCAGCTGAATCTCATTGTTAGCATTAAAAATGATAACTGCATTGCAATCGCCTTTGTTGGCCCTGGCCAAAATCCATAGCAAAGAAATTCACAGCAAATGTCTGCAGTGCTGAGAGTGGGAGGTGAGGGTTTGAGTATGATCTAAGTACGTGCCTCAGTAGGGCTGATTTTCCTGGGCAGGCTGCCGTGCTCATTTGGATGCACCATGTCTGATAGCCAAACAGACTTGCTCTGAGCAAGCTGGGTGTCTCCACCCAGCCTTGCTTTATCACACTAGCTTTGTATTTAATATTGGCTCCTGAATGCATAACTAATTTAAAAATGGTATTCTGGCCAGAAATTGAAAATATTTATACATCAAATTAATATTTAAATAACTGGGAATTAGATGTCTAAACACCTTTGAAAATCTGGTCCTATAGGTTCAAGTCTTGCCCAAAGGACTAGGCTGATCTTGCCACCTATTGATAAAAACTCATGACTATAGCAGAGAATGTATTATCTTTACAATCTTTTGCAGGAACCTGAATGGCTGGAGTCATTGGTCTAAGAAAATCAGCTCCTGTCTTCACTGAAATGAACAGTGAGTGTTTATAGAATATTTCTATTGTTCCTTGACAGATAGAAAAAAAGGTTCTGTTTCCTTTATTGTTTCTAAAACATTAAGACACAGCGAAGAAATAGTTTCTAATATTGAATAATACATTTACACCAAAAAGACAAGCAGTTTGTAAAATGGGGTGTCTGCTTTATCTCCTGTGCCCAGTTTTAGGGCACAAATTTCAAGAGGTGAGTCCTGCAGTTCAAGCTTCTTCTAAGTTTCTCAACTTGGTTGCCGAAAAACAAACAAACAAAAAACAACCAAAACAAATAGCCAAAACTGTTAATCGTTTTTTTTAAAAAGAAAGTCTAATAAATTATTAGAGGGCCAAGAGGAGGGGAGGTGATTTCTAGCCATTCTGTGCTTCTGGAGCATCAATTCTTCCTCACCATGNAGAAAAGTAGTCTGGCAAAAGGATAGATCAGAGGAAATAAAAGTGCTTTTCCTTCTCCATCTTCTAGGGAACTTGTGACTCCTCATGTCAGAGGACTGCAACTCACTATGTAGTCCTGAAGTTAATTTAAAATATAATCAACAAAGTACTTGAAAGAATGAAACTCTGCCAAATGAGTCATTAAAATATGCCCAAAGTATGTTGCATAAGAAGATTTTAATGCAACTGATGGTAAGAACATATTTGGAGTCGCTAAGTCTGTATGTATGACAAATCAAAATGCTGTGTAATCAATTATTTTGTAACCATCTTGTGGGACATTAGGATAACATCTGGCATACTCCTAATTTCAGCTTGTGAGTTCACTGTGTGCTGAAGAAAACAGCTAGGAAGTGACTGCTCTCAATATTACACTGGTGTCAGTGCACACGATACTGTAAAATGAGCATTTTAGAGCAGCTGCAGTTTTACTGTGCTGCTGAGCAAACTTTCCTGTTTGCAGGCTAAATATTTCTCCCATAGGCTGAATGCAGATTCTTAGAAAAGTTAGCACAACAAAGGGAAGAAGAGAAATCAGATTGCTAACATAAACAGTGATGTCTTCTCAGTGAATGTCTCTGCTTCAGCCATCTGATTTCAAATGGTTTCCTTAAGCCCTAATTTATTGCTTCATGTTCAGAAACTGTGCCTAGCCTGAAGATGCTTGAGAAATACACTCCTTCTCTGCATCAGTCCAAGCAGTTGGTGTCTTATGCAAACTTTTCTGGGTAAATGTGAACCAGATGTTCCCCAGTCCTGCCTTGTGAACTACTGTCCTGGGTTTCTACCCTGAGCCAGCACGAATTGGTCAGAGAGCTGCTCAGTGGCAAGGGGCCGTCTGGGGAGGCGTGCTGCTCCAGACTCCTCAGAGACAGATGCTCTAGAACCCCTCTCTCACTGACCATTTCAAGAAAATACAGACCATGTTCTCTCAAGGGCCACTGTACAGGACACAACACAGCAAACCAGATTTGTAGCGAACAAATACACCACACTGTGGGTTTCACAGAGAGGTGTCAATCCCTCTGTTCTGGCTCTGACCATGGCTGCCTCAGAGCCAGTCCTCCTGATGCTGCTGTGTGAGCTCAGGATGTTGTATCTGAGAGGTCTGTGATAGAGAAATCTGGAGTCGTATTTCCCAACTGTTAATAAAATTTCCCCTGGAATAAATGTAGAGGAGCTGGCGCCACTTTGTATTATTCAAAACCACAAATTTCCTCTCCCTCACAGTCTGCCAGAGTTACAGACTCTTTTACAACTCCTTAAAAATTCAAGATGTTTTCCTCAAGTGAGCATCCCAATCCTTCAAAATGCATCCAGGGAATATTAGTTATTCAATACAGCATTGCTGTTAATGAGGAGAGGGAAGGGTGATAGTGACCCAGCATGACATCTCCATGCATGGGAATACATCATCAAGTGGTTCATCCCTATATCTCCTCTGCCTAGGAGTGTTAAAGATTGTTGCAATGAATGTCAATCTCAAATGCAGGTATGTAGGGAGCTGGATGGAAATAGTCAGATTATTTCCCTGCTGTCCTGGTTTGGGTGAAAACCAAGCAAATTCTGTCCAGTGATTTTACTTTTCAGCTTAGGTTTCTAACTAACTGCACTTTCTAGAGTTAGCAGCATGTTTTGCAGACAGAGTCTGCTTCTAACAGTGATAACACCTCATGTTTACAGTTACTGCCAGGGATGGAATGCAAAACCAAGGCCATGGCTAGAGTTTGTGTGTTGCACTGGGGGGTGCAGAAAGTGAAAGACCACACCTGCGGGGAGGAGCGGACAGGACAGGTGACCCCAAACTGACCAACGAGGTATTCCATCCCATACACGTCATATCCAGTATATAAGCTCGGGGGGTCCGGAAGTTCGCCCCTTCTTCTTCGGGAGTCCTTCTCTTTTTGGCCCTTTTTGCCCTTATTGCCCTTCGCTCGCCCTTTTGGTCCCTTCTTCGCCCTGTTCCGGCCCTTCTCGTCCCTCTTCGCTTCCGGTCTACCCCTTTGGCTTTGGCTCTTCTCTTCGCTCCGAGACCCGGTGCCAGAGTCCAGCTCCTCCACAGCGTCCGTGAGGGTGACGTAATTACCTCTCTTTTTGGCCCTTTTTGCCCTTATTGCCCTTCGCTCGCCCTTTTGGTCCCTTCTTCGCCCTGTTCCGGCCCTTCTCGTCCCTCTTCGCTTCCGGTCTACCCCTTTGGCTTTGGCTCTTCTCTTCGCTCCGAGACCCGGTGCCAGAGTCCAGCTCCTCCACAGCGTCCGTGAGGGTGACGTAATTACCATCGGGGGGAGGTTGGGTTCGGTACTGGCTTTGTACATATTTGTATATACTTCATTTTCATTTTTTTTAATTAAATTGTTTTAGTTCCTTTTTCTAATCACTAAGTCTCTCTCCCTTATTCCTTTTCTCTCCCCTTTGGGGAGGGAGGGGGGTTAAAAGAGAGCGGTCTGTTATCGGTTTGGGGGTTGCCCTGACTCCAAACCGCCACACCTGCTTTAACAGTATATATCATCTTACGGCTTTCATTGTTCAATGTGTTACAGCCCTACTGCCTTGAGGCCTCTGGTTGTACAGGACATCTTAAAATACACCATCAGTGTCAGCTGGTGCCTCTTGTTATTACTGTAATGAACTTGTGAATTTTGTTAAAGGTAATAAATGATAAGAACAGTCAAGAACCCTAAAAAGACAATTAGAGATTTGAAGAAGACATCTTACGTATTTGCTTTGTCTTACTATTTCCAATAGGCTGAAAGACAGGTGGCTTCTGAACTTCAGCAGAACAGGAGATCTGTCCTGAGCAGAACACAGCAAATATCCCAGTCTCTAAAGCTCTACAAATATCCAGCTCTGCACTGAGCTCATTCCTTAGCACTGAAGTCCATGCTGTATGGAAGCAGCTCCCACCTTCATGGCTCATGGATGAGCCCTTTTCTGATGACAAAGGACCACAGTATCACTAGAGCAAAGACTGGGTCAACCAAGTGAGTGTGGAAAACTAGATCACAGCTGAACAAGCAGGGGGTTTATATATGCAAGGGAGATTCTTTAACATGCTCTAAAAAAAGCAATTAGGTGCACTCTCTTTTTAGGAAGAAGACTTAGGCTTGAGACTCACATCTCCTAGATCCAGATATGTAGGAATGATTGTCTCTTACATGCCAAGAGATTGTTTCCATTTTCTCATATCAAATATTCTGGTATTTTTAGCTGATACATGGCACAACACTGATCATATTGTTCAGTTTTTGTGCATATGGTAAAGGCAATGGGAATTAGCATCATAGTATACAATCTAGATAAACCTTTAAAGCAAAATACATCCTCAGATGTGCATGAAAATTATGCTTTCAGAGTGCGTAAATCTTGTGTAGCAATGGGGAATTTAACTAACTTTTTCTAATTAGACAGAAGGTTTAGACAGCAGCCCATGGTGTGTTACACCATTTCTCCTCTTTTCCTGTTAGCAACAACATATTTTGAAAAATAATCACGTGCTTTGTACTGACCAAAATACTAGAAGACACATGGCCAGAAACAAACATCAAAAAACCCACAGCCTGAGGTTTTGAATATGGGGAACCAGATCCTCACACCAGATCCATGCACCAGTACAGAATTACATGCATATTACTGGGATTCAGTGAAGGGCTGGAAATACACCATGGTATGGCAACTTGTGGGATCTGAGCCAGAAGCCTTTTGTTGTATTGAACAGTGGTCACATCAACTCACATAAAATTATTGTAATGTACCACATTACCAAAAAAAAAAAACCCCAACCCAAATATCTTAGTCAGGTTTCTTTTTATACTTGTGCCAAATTCTGCCTTCTGACACAGAAAACATCACAGGCTTGATGAGCAGTGTGTATGTCAGGGGTGGGTAGAAATATTTAAATACACTGTTGAATGTGTGTTTCCAAGGCTCTAATATTAAAATATGTTAACTCACTTTTTTTTTTCAAAAAATAAAACAGAAAGAAAAAATTTAGAAGAACTAATTTATCCCTTAGTAGGTTGCTCTTAAGTCAGGCTTGTCCAAAACATATGAAAAAATGGTTATGCGTGGAACAAAGCACACAAAGAAAAAATGCTGTTACACAGTACGTAATTGCCTATAACATATTTTTTTTTTTAAATTAAAATGTTAAAATTCTTACAGCAGTAACAACAAAACACTGATAACAAAGGTGTTTGGGGTTTTGTTTGATTGATTGATTGATTATGGGCTAGGTGAGATTTTCAGGTTACCAAAAGCCTATTTCAGTTTGAGAGATAATGCTCTCCCTGTCCCTCTGCTTAAACTGGAGTGTAAGTTACTGCTGGAAACGGTGCTACGGAGTTCACTTCCTTCTCTGCCTTGAAAATGTTCTGAATGTTGAATTACATATGAAGCAATGCTGTCGACATCTGGCCAGGCAAACACATTGCAGGAACGTGTACTTCCAATCCAAAGAAATCTCCCTCTTAGGCCTGACTATCTATATTCTCCTTAGATTTGTTTCAAAATAATCTGAGTAAATATTTAGCTGCATAATAGGAAGAATATAGCTGGCCACATAAGAAAGAGCAGCACTGAATCTATAATACTTGCCTGGAAGCAAAAGGAGGCCTTTAGAAGCAAAATAATTTATTTTTTTTTCTGTGCACTTTCTAGTACTGCTTTTATGTTAGCAGACAGGTTGTTTTCCCTTGACATAACAAATATGAAGTTAATCCTCATTTCCCTCCTTTCTCAGAAGATGCAAGCAGGAATTTAGGTAAGGAATTGGGGATAGTGTTACTTCTCTGGCAAGAATAATAATAAACCCAAGACAGAAAACAATAATTGAAGGGCAAATGAATTCTTAGTTAAATACCTTGTAAACCCTGATAAAAGTGGCGGCTTGTGGCAGTTTTTTTTAGCCCTGTCTGAGTTGCAGACCTTCCAGGAACAGAAATACTAGCAGGGCTGTTGTTTGATGAATTTTTAAATAAAACTTTTTACAACAAATACAAAGCATCAATTAATTAATTAATTAATTAAAAAGAATTAATTAAATGATTAATTAACATAAAGCATTAAGAAACTTTCTGCCTTCTGATTTTACAAACACAAATTGCAATTTGCAGTCTGTGCAATTACATTTTAAATTATTCCACCTTCTCGAGGAACATGTTAAAAAATCACCAATAATGACGAACTGACCATGAATGTCATCAATAAATTATGTCCAGAGACAACTAAACTGCAAAAAAGTATTTCATCCCATGAGGCGTAAAGATGTGCTGCTGCTATGAATCACTCTATCCTTTTGCGTGTAGAAAATTCACAAGCTTTCCCTGAATGTTCCTTGCTTCTATAAATCACACTGTAAAAAACTCCATACAGTGATTTCAAAAAGAGTCTTTCAGTATTCATAAATACGGGGTTTTGCTTTCAAAAAAAAAAAAAAAAAAAAAAAAAAAGGGGGNAAAAAAAAAAAAAAAAGCAATGGTGTGCAAGACAGAAATAGCTTGTTTTATTTCAGCTACTCGGAGAGAGAGTAGCTCTCACCCATTTATAGCATGGGTGCTCTCTGCTGCATGCTTTGTTTAATTACACAAATAAGATTTGAACAACATATGTGGACAAGAAAATTCCATTACAAAAATGGAGATAAACCACACCGATTAAATAAGGAAGCATTTGTTTATTAAAAAGGAAAAGATTCTGGATGGCAGCTAAGCGTCAGACATGAGAGACACGAATGTATGCACAGCTGTTCATGCTTAAAGGCAGAATATAGATATAAATACAGTTAGATCTTTGCTCTGCTGCTACAGTATTTTTATGCAGTTGATTCAAAGGAATATCTGTCATAACTGAACACAAGGAGAAATTTATAAGAAACAGAGCACAGATTGCTCCTCTAAAGCCAGGATAAACAAAGCTCAGAAAAGCCTCTCAAGCTATGGTACTGCAAAATAAAAAGCGTGCAAAAGAAAACCACCTTCTGTGGATGAGAAGATTAAATGTCCAATTCAACTCCTAGTCAAATGGCTTGTTCTTCTGTTTGAATAGAACACAGGTAATTTTCCCCTGCTATCTTCACAGATTCTGCTCTCTCTGAAGGAAAGACTACTGTGAAGCAGGAATACACTTTAAAAGCAATACTTTTTCCATGATCTATTCAACCTATTTCCAAAGTACATCCAAAAGAGAAAGAGAAAGAGGCTGATGAGATTGCCCTCAAAGTTTATTTTAATGCATAGATACAGTGAGACAATCTTGAAAAATCAGAAGTGCTACAGGAGAGCAAATCAGGCCTTATAAGAGAGACAATGAACTGGTCCAGAGGCTTCCCCAGGGTTGCCACTCTCTAGCCAAGAGAAATACATCTCATATGAGTTCTGCCATGATGAACTTTTACCTGTGTTAAGAGAGTAAGACAACATGTAGTTGCAGCCCTTGGAATTTCATGGCTCAGGTACTCATCTATAAAACAAAAAGGACTGGGCAGTATTGGTTGATAAGTCAACTAAACATGAGCCAGCTGGGTGCCCAGATGGTCAATAAGGCCAGTATCATCCTGGCTTGTATTAGAAACACTGTGGCCAGCAGGAACAGGGAGGTGATTGTTCTCCTGTACTTGGCGCTGGTGAGGCCACAGCTTGAATATTGTGTTCAGTTCTTGGCCTTTAACTGTAAGGAGGACATAGACGTGATGGAGTGTGTTCAGAAAAAAAGCAACGAGGCTCCTGAAGGGCTCAGAGCAAAAGTCCTATGAGGAGCAGCTGAGGGAGCTGGGGTTGTTTAGTCTGGAGAAGAGAAGCCTGAGGAGAGACCTTATTGTTCTCTACAACTACCTGAAAGGAGGCTGGATCAAAGAGGGGTACAGCCTCTTCACCCTGGTGACATGTGACAGGACCAGAGGGAATGGCTGCAAGCTGTGCCAGGGGAGGTTTAGGCTGGATATTAGGAAACATTTCTTCACTGAAAGGATTATCAAACAGTGGCATGGTCTGCCCAGGGCAGTGGAGTCGCCATCTCTGGAGGCATTTGAATGGTACGTGGACCTGGTGCTCAGGTACGTGGTTTAGTGGTGAGATTGCAGTTTTGGGTCAAAGATTGGACCAGATTATCTTGAAGGTCTATTCCAACATAAGACCTTCTGAAAAAAAAAAGAAAGCAAAACAAGGCAAAAACACCGTAGAAATATGGAAGTGTATTGTATCATGAAAGGTAATTTCTTCAAAACTTTCTGGACTTCTTTGGAGTACAGCTGGAAATTGATCTAAATTCTAAATAAAGCCAACATGGATTACTATAAAAGCTCAACTGCTCATTTTAATACTAATTTCCCATTTAAATATACAATTATCTTGCTTCAAAAGTATTTTGTACATACTTTTCCTGTTCTCTATTTTCTAAGTTGTTAAAAATATTACAGCACATTTCTGTTCCACTTCTAATTCAAGTTCAGTTTTGATGGCACAGAACATTAATTTTCAGGAATCTATGTGTTTCTTTGGGGAAACAACAAAAAACAACCCCTCACACTCCTCATTAACCTTACTTCAAGCCCTGCAAGATATGCAAAGCATTTGCCACATACTAATATTTATTCAGATGCTGGTTTTCTCAGGGATCTCATGTTGCTGCAAAGACATAAAGCCCCACCTTGTCACGTGTAATAACCAAGAAAGCTGGTGTTATACTAAACATATTCCAGGTTACAGCAGGGGAAGAAAAACCCCAAAACTTTACCTCATCTTTCTGAGTATGTCTTGGCTATTACAGCCTTTCAGTTAGATAAAAAAAACCAAACATTACCATCCATCAGAAACCTGCAAAGACACATAGCTATACTGAAATCACAGTCACAACTCTTCCCATGACTGTGGTCAGGGAAGGTCAAATGCCTGGACATATCCTGCTCTTCTCTGCAGGGAGAATGATGCAACATACCAAGTCAGGATGAATTTAGCTAGGATGGAGAGCTGTTAGTGGACCCTGAGCCAGGGTTTCCAGCTCCTCTGCTATCTCCCAGATAAAACTTTTGAGGAAATACATGTAGAAGGGACCCAGATGTCTTCGTCCAGAAATGTCATAGCTACTGCCCCATGACAATACAATGTTCTATAGCACACAAAGTGAAATTTTGTTATATAAATGTAAGCAACAAGGTTTTTTACATCTAGTTCATCTTCAGCATTCCATATTCACATAAGCACTAAAAGTATATGGTATGCATGCACATAAGAAAGTTAAGTGCCTTTTTGTCACCTAATATTTGATGCTGTCAACAACGGGATTGAAAATGTCCTAGAAGACATCTGACAAAGCATTGTCACAATAATCTTTAACTATTACCATTTCTTAATTATTATTTTTTTTTATATGCAATAGTGATAGGACAGTTCAGTAACTCATTTCGTAAGCATCCACCAAAGCTGGAGAGGTGTGTGATTGTGACTGGCCATGGGCAGCTCGACACACATGGACCCACGAGGTGGAGCTCTCAGCACTCTCATGGAGCACCTTGGTACACTGGCAGGCAACCTTGTTGTCAAGTGCAATGGAAATCCACAGCAATGTCAATTAAAGGAGGTGGGAACATCATACTGCAAGTACTAACCATGATTCTCATTTTTACAGCATGGGTTTTTTGACACACCAGCATTATAAAGTCTTCAAATTTTCAGAGTTCATGTTTTCATTAAATTTCCCTCAGGATGAAAAGTTAGTAAGTTAAATTGGGATGATTGTTTCAGGCTTTTTTCTCAATAATCATAGAGTTGTCATTGTTGGAAATAATCTCTAAGATCAACATGTCTGATCGTCAACAACAGTGATAAAAAAACAAAAGGCCATGGGGTTTGTTCTAATGATAGAAAATACATTTTCACTCAAAAATCACTACAACCACCCAATAGAAGCGTGCCCTGTTGAATACTGAATGGTTAAAAATCTCTTTGGTAGTGGATTTTCAGAGTGATTCTGAAGTAGCAGAGCTGAATGCTTCCTATCACTGAACTGGAGTTCCTGTCTGGCATGCCCTGGGTGATTCTGCTCTAGCAGAGGGTGTGGACTCAATTATTTCCAGAGGTACTTTCCAATACCTACCATCCTATGATTCTAATATGAGGAGACAACTGGAAAGACCAAATGGACATGGAGTTCGTACCTCTGAAGTAGGATTTTTTTCCATGGAAAATATTCCTGTAAGTACACCCTGATTGTGTGGCAATTATTCCAGTACAAGTCAAGGTATGTTACTGTGAAGAAGTATTAAGAATGTAGTTATTCTGAGCATAAACAAGTGGAAATGTTTTTACAACATTTTGTATTAAGTATTCAGTACTAAAAAAAAAAGGCAAAAGTACTCTGGTACCATTCACACAAGCGTATTTATTATATAAATATTTTATAAATTACAAGATTAATAATAAATGTAAACATTTCTAGGAAAATAATGTTTTATATTCTTATTAATGTTTACAACTGATATGAGGCACATAGTGCAAAAATACATTTCTGATGCAGAGATCACAAAATAATTACCTACATGTGTTATCTAAAAAGTAGCTGTTTACACTTCTGTGGTACAGTATTGTTTCTAATTAATACATGCTGCTAATTCATAGCTAATTCTTTGTGAGTAAAATATGTTATAGCTGCCACTTGATCTACCAATTGTACTGACATGCAAAACAAATATTTGGTTTACAGAATGCATATTGACAGAAATAAAAGCATGGATAGTTATCTGCTATATAATGTGTATTATTATGCATATAGAAAATTTTGTTCTGAATACCTGAGAGTTGGCCCTGAAATGCATTATCTTTATAAGCATATATTTCTACAGTTCTGGACCTTAAAGTAATACAAAACAAATCAAAGAGCTAGATCATTTTTTAAACCTTGTAACTTTCATACACTTGCTTTTCTGGAAGAAATTTTTTTTTCTAGAAGATGTTAGAACTGTATTTACAAACAATGAAAAATTAAACTGTTTCAAAGATGGACTCCAAAAATGCTGCTTGATGCTGCCTCAGCCCAGGGTTTTCACTAAGATTGTGAAATTAGAATGTAAGAGGGACACACTCTACAGACTTCACTAATATGCCATTGGCCAACATAAAGAAGGTGTATATGGAAAGTGTAAATGTATATTCATACAATCACATACAAGATGCCACGATAAACAGACTGCTTGTTACAATATACTGCTTTTACAGTATATTTGGATGAGAGACAGGGATTTAAAATTGGATTTTTTTTCCTTATTTTCTTTTCCTGTGACCACAACAAAACTAACCTAGATGTTAAATCATGTGCTATAGAGACTACCGAGGTTAAAACACACTTCTCAGGATTGCTGCTAGTATTTGAGCATCACAAAGAATATAATGAAAGGGATGGGGACGAAATGCTTTTACTGACAAAGAAATACACCGATTGACAAAAACTACCTCAAGTATGTTGGTTATATACTGTTCTGCTGTAAGTTGCTGGCAGATAGTTCCTAAAAGATTTCACAAAATTGGAAGTATTTGGAATCATTACCTCTTTTCTCTATATAGCAATAACTCTTTGCTTTTGATATTTTAGTACAGTTGATCAAGAAAACCAGTAGACTATAAATTTTACCAAATACCGCATAAAGAAAAGTAGTGATTAGTTGCAGGAAAAGTTAGGGTACAGTTCAGAGTGTTACCCATGGTAGAAATCTGAGTGCTATTTACTTGCTAATATATACTGTACATTGAATTAATGCCTCTCCATTAAAACCTGAAAGGTTTATGATTGTGATTAATGCACTTGGTAGCCCACAGATAATACATCCCTGAATAAACACTGAAGAAAACAGGAATTCTTACTAGTGAGCATTACAGTAATGAGTGTTACAGATATGAAAGAATTAAAATATATGTACACAGCACCTACAGTTTGCACCTAAATGGCAGGTGTCCCTATTTTGATGCTCTTACCACATCAGAGCTCTCACTGTATTTGAAGTTGGAGACCAAAAGTTGTGCTAGGAATACATTTTCCACAAAATCCTCCACATCTTCCATATATTTTAGTACCATCCTGGGAATTAGACAAAGATGACAGTCAACCAAAAAAAGCAACTGAAATCACAGTTGTACAAAAAGCTCCTTGATGTTTGAACACAACAGACCTCTGACAAATCATACCTACAAATACTAAATCAAGAGACAGCATCAAATGAACAAAACAGGCACAAAGATACTTTATCAGTGTCTCTCTGTCTACCTTCTTTCCCAGCTTACTATCCAGTCTTGTCTTAAACTGTACATGCTTACTCTATATTCAACTGACCTTTTGGTT
>VYZU01074106.1:0-19418 GCA_013401355.1 Ceyx cyanopectus | reverse complement strand
AATCATTTTTGATACTACCAGCTGCTTATTTTATCAATTTCTTTCATAACTGCTGTTTCAGAAAAGCTGCTATTTCCAAACTTTCAGTCTTAGAATTGGGAAGTATACGCACAGTGCAAACTAAGCATGGCTAGTGGAAAAAGAGCTCTTAAGGAAGTCCTGTGAGGAATAATACTGATTGAGTATGAATTGGTATTCCCTCTGAATCAATGTGGAAACATTGCACCGGGATGATGTCACTATGCTTTGGATAAAAGTAGAAGTTAATGTCTGGGTACTTGATCCCAATGCAATTTCCTTACAGCATAGGAATTGGTTGCTATGCCATTGCCTCTTTTAATGTGGGTATTATAGTGCTCTAGACTTAATCCCTGTACCACTGAAATGAACTGGAAGACTGATTAAATGTAACATATTGGATCAGGCCAAAAATGAAGAAAAACCTAAACTTGAACAAAGTTCATAACCAATTTAGAAGGAAGCTTTACATTTTACTAGACATCTTATTCCANGAGAGACAGCTGAGGGGCACAGAGCTCAAGGGGTAGGCAGAGCACACTCCACAAACCTGGCAAGTCACCACGGAACAAGGCCAGAGAAGTGTCCCCAGGGCACGTGGGCTGGTCACTTGCAGAGCTCTGCTAGGGTGGTGTAGGCACAAGCTCATACCTCTTCTTCTAGCACTAAGGAAAATCCCTGAGGGCCACCTTTCTGAGGTGCTGGGGGCTAGAGCTACATGAGCAAACAGGACTTCAAGAAGTCTCAGGTAAGGTCAGGTAGGATTTTCCTCCTGTATTTTTATCAGGGAGCAACAGGGCCTCTCCACATACCCATCCCATCTCTTCCTATCCAGGTCTCTCTCCATCATGGTCAGCATCAGCAGAGCTGAGCATTTCTCTAGCTTATAGTAATTTTGCTGCCAAGGCTGCAAACCCTTCAGGCAGCAATAAATGAACAGAGCTCCCATCCCTCTTTTTTTTTTTCTAATCCACATGCTTCCTACTCAGTCACCTGCCAGCAATTTTACCTTTCCTCTAGCTCCCTGACAATGATTCTGTAATATTTTCCTGAGCAGATTAACTCTTTATGATCTGAACACTGGTATTATTTCAGTTATGTGCCCCATGGCAGCACCTGCAAGCCCTCAATGGGCTCAGAAACCCCTCCGTTAAGCACTGTGCAAATAAGGATACGAAAAAAAGCATATTTTCTTGAAAAACCTGGCAAACACTTAACTCTGTCCAGAGCTTGATACAAGATACAAGTGGGAACTTTAAAAAGGCTAGCAGCTGAACTTCTGGTTTTGTTTACTATTTTTAAAAATCACCAGGATATAAAGGAAAGAAATAAACAGAATTGTGGAGAAATTTACACTTCTTTTTTTTTTTTTACTACTAGTAGCAGAAGGTGTTTAGAGAAACAGAAAGAGTCCTAGACAGAGCTGCTGGTTCTGCCTGTGGCTCATGAAGACGACTGATTCCCACTGGGCTGGTTGGTTGACAAGGCTTGGGCAGAGCAGATTGGCACATAAAAAGCACAGGGACCAGTATTACTTCTAGTCTAACTAGACACCCAAGCACAGCTTATACAACTGTCTTTTCTTCCTCTCTGTCCTGGCTGCTCGAAACCACAGGGCTTTTAGGTCTTGAGTCCTTAACTTTGTGCAAACATTCTAATACAGAATAGCTCAGTAAAATCAACTCCTGTATGGAATCCAATGACACTGAGTAATTACCCTCAGCTAGCTCTGAGACAATAGCAGAGCTCTTTGCATTCCTGGAGGTGAAATACACAGTTTAATGTGTCCTTCAGGGTTCCATAAGGTAGCTGGAGACCCGGGAAGGGCTCAGCACTGCCAAATTCAGTTTTGTACAGAAGAGAGGTGGAGATAAAAATCACTTTGCTTTGCCCCAGGGGTATTTTGCCTTTGCCCGCCCTGTTGTTGTGTAGAACAGAAAGCAAAACAGATCTTTGTTTCACAGGCAGCCTCCTCCATTCTCCATTCCCAGTAGTTCTGGGGGAAGCTGGGGAGGGGCTGAGCTGGAGCACAGCACACTGCAGTTCTCAGGTGGCCACTCACTCACTGTCTCTAATTCCTTGCTGAAATATTTCACAGCACGTTCAAGAGCAAGCGTGCAGGGGGTGCACTGGGGAAGGTGAGAGGTGGGAACAGGCTTAATGTACATGTCTTGTCAGAGAAATAATTGAGGGCAATGTCATCAGTGAGGAACGTCACTCCTGCAAGAAACTGATTCAGTGGAATCCATGTTGCTTCTTATTTTAAATTGTCTTAAATGTTCTCTTCTAGCTGACAAAAGTAAAACATTTTGTTTTAAGAAAGATGAAATTGGTTAGTTTTTCTAAAAGAACAGAAATACAAAATATAACTGGGCTCCCAGGGTGATTAGCTCACAGAATTCATGAAGAAGTGCAGCAGCTGGGTTCTGCTCCCACTCTGTGAATATCATGCAGCTCCACTCTGACAGAGAGAAGGGGAAGACACCCCTAAAGAAACAGGACAGCAAAATTCAAGCCCTAGCTGCCAGACTGCATTGTGTCACCTTACTGCTTAACAACNGAAATAATAAGATCAACTTCAATATGACTTAGACATTTCAATATCACATCAGAGTGAGTTTATGTACCACGAAAGCTAAATAGATCAATAATATTCAAAGTCAAAGAGCAAACACTTAGGGACAAAATTCTGTTTTTGGGTATAAACAGCTACTATTGATTACAGAAGGAATTAAGCAGTTGCTTCCAAAGACTGAAATAATCTGCATTGTGTTGTAGCATTAGTGGAACTCTTGCTTTGTACACGAAAAGAGTAAGGAAATGCAAGCTATGAATGGAGAAGAAATGGTCTATCCTACTTGATACAACATCTAAGGTGATCATTAAAGCCCTGGTCCTGAAACGTATGAAGGACATTTAAAATACTTTGTACTGAAGTTTCAACTTTTATTCAGAGTAATCACATAATCACGAAGTAATAAAAGAGGAAAAGTAATCCTGGTATAAGAATCGAATTTACATTATTTAGGCTTTTATAAACCTCTAATATGTAGAAAAAAAGTGTAAAATAAAGATAGAATGAATATACAAGCTTCTTGGAAACCACTGCTGCTTGGGAAATGTTATGACATAATTAAATATTGTGTCATAATGCTTCAATCTGGGAGGAAAAAGAGAATAAAAGTAATAAAGGCAGCCTTAATTGTATTGGGTCTTAACTGCTTAATCTTTTTATCTTCAATGTAAATTACATCTTCAATGTAATTTTTATGACATATTACTTTCACTTAGTTTCATGCTTTAGATATCTTTCCATGAAGGACACAATTGGACTTGATTCTCTGCTCTTTGGCTCATCACAAGAGTGCAAAGTGAGCACAAAACATCACCAAATAGGCATGGTAGCATTTTATAAGCAATTAAACACTGTACAAATCAAGAAGAACTTGGCAAGATAAATGTGAGACTGTGCTTAATAATTACCTGTGTTGTATCTGGCTCTGCCCACAAGGCAGAAATAGAGGCAAAACCAGAGAGGTGTTCTCTGATTGTTACACAGCAAATTGCACTTAAGGCTTATTAAAAGATAACGTGGAAACAAGCAGTTTTAATGGATTTATCCAGTTCTTCTGGGGATTGGAACAAGTATAAACTGTTTGGTTTAGAACTGATGAACTGGCCCTTGTGGGAAAATTTGAGGGCTGAGTCAGTGGTTCACTCTATGAAGAAAGATATTATTAAGTGTCTTAGTGTGAAGTTTAAAAATAGTCAGGGTTAAAAAGANATCAGGCCAAAAATGAAGAAAAACCTAAACTTGAACAAAGTTCATAACCAATTTAGAAGGAAGCTTTACATTTTACTAGACATCTTATTCCAGGGTTCTTGTACTTTGCTGAAGGCAAGGGAAGTCACTCGTTATTAACTGAAATACAAAGGAGGACAGAACTAATTGATAATGTGAAATATTACTGGCCTTTGTGAAAGGGCTCTTTACGTCAAGATACATATAATCAACTGAAAACTTCTATCATTACCTCCTTTTTTGGATTACACTTTCAACTGGTTAACAGTTCATATATTCATATGAACATTCCTATATATAATACAATTACTATATTCTTACAACTGATTTACAGTTGTCTCTTATTTTTAAAAATATCTTGCGTCTTTCATAAGAGACTTCCACTTAGCCTTTACATTTACTAGGAAATTTTCATCAAAGTATCTTTAAATGCTTCACAAATAGGATGGATTACACCTTCAACATCTTTATGAGGTGATTAAGCTACACTGTTATAAATGGGAGACAGAGGTATAGGGAGACCAAGAGAATTTACTGAGGGAACATATATAAATTATGAAAGGCAGTATACATCTTGCTCAAAGATTTCTTACTCACTGAGTCATATTTCCACATTGAACAGAGACCAGGGAAGAAAGGTAGACTGTCTCATTCTGAATTGTGAGAAAAAATGGCTTGAGTGTTTTTTGTGTTCTTGCCTGCAGAGGAAGTAGGCTAATCAAAACTTGACAATGCGGTGCCCTCTAAAAGCTGATATGACATTGTCCCTTATATTCCAGGACAAGCTCTCAAAGTGAGAGCCATTTTCTCAGAGTGCTCTGCCTTGCTTCACATTGCACAGCAGGTACAGGTGAGCTCAGGGCCACCTGCTCAGCATTTGAAAAGGCAGAGCTGTTCATAGCTTCCTGGGAGAGGTAAACAAACTGCTATGGGAACATCAAGAGCATGACATACCAATGGCACATCCTATCCAAGAGATGCACCATGTAGTTGTATTTTTAACTCTTTTCTGAAAATGCAACCTAATAGTCTCATCAATTACTACTTCACAGCAAAATACCTGCAGAAAAGTGGGAAGGTACATCACCAACAGAGCAACTCATGATGCAAGATATGCAGCTTGATTAAGCATAAACTTGAAATGTCCTGCTTGCAACTAAGACAATAAAAAATACTAATATAGGAAATAATAAGATCAACTTCAATATGACTTAGACATTTCAATATCACATCAGAGTGAGTTTATGTACCACGAAAGCTAAATAGATCAATAATATTCAAAGTCAAAGAGCAAACACTTAGGGACAAAATTCTGTTTTTGGGTATAAACAGCTACTATTGATTACAGAAGGAATTAAGCAGTTGCTTCCAAAGACTGAAATAATCTGCATTGTGTTGTAGCATTAGTGGAACTCTTGCTTTGTACACGAAAAGAGTAAGGAAATGCAAGCTATGAATGGAGAAGAAATGGTCTATCCTACTTGATACAACATCTAAGGTGATCATTAAAGCCCTGGTCCTGAAACGTATGAAGGACATTTAAAATACTTTGTACTGAAGTTTCAACTTTTATTCAGAGTAATCACATAATCACGAAGTAATAAAAGAGGAAAAGTAATCCTGGTATAAGAATCGAATTTACATTATTTAGGCTTTTATAAACCTCTAATATGTAGAAAAAAAGTGTAAAATAAAGATAGAATGAATATACAAGCTTCTTGGAAACCACTGCTGCTTGGGAAATGTTATGACATAATTAAATATTGTGTCATAATGCTTCAATCTGGGAGGAAAAAGAGAATAAAAGTAATAAAGGCAGCCTTAATTGTATTGGGTCTTAACTGCTTAATCTTTTTATCTTCAATGTAAATTACATCTTCAATGTAATTTTTATGACATATTACTTTCACTTAGTTTCATGCTTTAGATATCTTTCCATGAAGGACACAATTGGACTTGATTCTCTGCTCTTTGGCTCATCACAAGAGTGCAAAGTGAGCACAAAACATCACCAAATAGGCATGGTAGCATTTTATAAGCAATTAAACACTGTACAAATCAAGAAGAACTTGGCAAGATAAATGTGAGACTGTGCTTAATAATTACCTGTGTTGTATCTGGCTCTGCCCACAAGGCAGAAATAGAGGCAAAACCAGAGAGGTGTTCTCTGATTGTTACACAGCAAATTGCACTTAAGGCTTATTAAAAGATAACGTGGAAACAAGCAGTTTTAATGGATTTATCCAGTTCTTCTGGGGATTGGAACAAGTATAAACTGTTTGGTTTAGAACTGATGAACTGGCCCTTGTGGGAAAATTTGAGGGCTGAGTCAGTGGTTCACTCTATGAAGAAAGATATTATTAAGTGTCTTAGTGTGAAGTTTAAAAATAGTCAGGGTTAAAAAGAGAATCCATGTTGCTTCTTATTTTAAATTGTCTTAAATGTTCTCTTCTAGCTGACAAAAGTAAAACATTTTGTTTTAAGAAAGATGAAATTGGTTAGTTTTTCTAAAAGAACAGAAATACAAAATATAACTGGGCTCCCAGGGTGATTAGCTCACAGAATTCATGAAGAAGTGCAGCAGCTGGGTTCTGCTCCCACTCTGTGAATATCATGCAGCTCCACTCTGACAGAGAGAAGGGGAAGACACCCCTAAAGAAACAGGACAGCAAAATTCAAGCCCTAGCTGCCAGACTGCATTGTGTCACCTTACTGCTTAACAACAGTAATCAATGACCAGAAGGAAGAGGCAGCAAATTACTCATCTGGGCTGGGATACCTAATAAACTACAGAGGAAGCCTTTTCTGTCCCTCAGTATAAGACAGAGCTCCCTTCCCACTCCTACAGGTGATATACAGCCCCTTCAGCCACACTGAATGCTTCTCCCCTTTTGCATGCTCAACCCATAGGTTTATGGAAAGGACAGGGCCATGTGAGCTATAAAAAAACCTCATAATTACCAATGCAGGGTGTATTTAAAGCATTTTTTACATTCTAATACACTATGTAGCATGGTAATGTATAGTAATTAGCAAGGTTTACAGGTAGCTAACATTCAGAAGAAGTTTATACACAAATATTTTACAATGAGTGACTTCCTGGGAAAGAATTAATGACAATGTTTCAGAACTAGATTAATATTCAGTGGTTAAAATAAGATGAAATAAGGCCAGAAGTNTGAGAAAAAATGGCTTGAGTGTTTTTTGTGTTCTTGCCTGCAGAGGAAGTAGGCTAATCAATCCTTGACAATGCGGTGCCCTCTAAAAGCTGATATGACATTGTCCCTTATATTCCAGGACAAGCTCTCAAAGTGAGAGCCATTTTCTCAGAGTGCTCTGCCTTGCTTCACATTGCACAGCAGGTACAGGTGAGCTCAGGGCCACCTGCTCAGCATTTGAAAAGGCAGAGCTGTTCATAGCTTCCTGGGAGAGGTAAACAAACTGCTATGGGAACATCAAGAGCATGACATACCAATGGCACATCCTATCCAAGAGATGCACCATGTAGTTGTATTTTTAACTCTTTTCTGAAAATGCAACCTAATAGTCTCATCAATTACTACTTCACAGCAAAATACCTGCAGAAAAGTGGGAAGGTACATCACCAACAGAGCAACTCATGATGCAAGATATGCAGCTTGATTAAGCATAAACTTGAAATGTCCTGCTTGCAACTAAGACAATAAAAAATACTAATATAGGAAATAATAAGATCAACTTCAATATGACTTAGACATTTCAATATCACATCAGAGTGAGTTTATGTACCACGAAAGCTAAATAGATCAATAATATTCAAAGTCAAAGAGCAAACACTTAGGGACAAAATTCTGTTTTTGGGTATAAACAGCTACTATTGATTACAGAAGGAATTAAGCAGTTGCTTCCAAAGACTGAAATAATCTGCATTGTGTTGTAGCATTAGTGGAACTCTTGCTTTGTACACGAAAAGAGTAAGGAAATGCAAGCTATGAATGGAGAAGAAATGGTCTATCCTACTTGATACAACATCTAAGGTGATCATTAAAGCCCTGGTCCTGAAACGTATGAAGGACATTTAAAATACTTTGTACTGAAGTTTCAACTTTTATTCAGAGTAATCACATAATCACGAAGTAATAAAAGAGGAAAAGTAATCCTGGTATAAGAATCGAATTTACATTATTTAGGCTTTTATAAACCTCTAATATGTAGAAAAAAAGTGTAAAATAAAGATAGAATGAATATACAAGCTTCTTGGAAACCACTGCTGCTTGGGAAATGTTATGACATAATTAAATATTGTGTCATAATGCTTCAATCTGGGAGGAAAAAGAGAATAAAAGTAATAAAGGCAGCCTTAATTGTATTGGGTCTTAACTGCTTAATCTTTTTATCTTCAATGTAAATTACATCTTCAATGTAATTTTTATGACATATTACTTTCACTTAGTTTCATGCTTTAGATATCTTTCCATGAAGGACACAATTGGACTTGATTCTCTGCTCTTTGGCTCATCACAAGAGTGCAAAGTGAGCACAAAACATCACCAAATAGGCATGGTAGCATTTTATAAGCAATTAAACACTGTACAAATCAAGAAGAACTTGGCAAGATAAATGTGAGACTGTGCTTAATAATTACCTGTGTTGTATCTGGCTCTGCCCACAAGGCAGAAATAGAGGCAAAACCAGAGAGGTGTTCTCTGATTGTTACACAGCAAATTGCACTTAAGGCTTATTAAAAGATAACGTGGAAACAAGCAGTTTTAATGGATTTATCCAGTTCTTCTGGGGATTGGAACAAGTATAAACTGTTTGGTTTAGAACTGATGAACTGGCCCTTGTGGGAAAATTTGAGGGCTGAGTCAGTGGTTCACTCTATGAAGAAAGATATTATTAAGTGTCTTAGTGTGAAGTTTAAAAATAGTCAGGGTTAAAAAGAGAATCCATGTTGCTTCTTATTTTAAATTGTCTTAAATGTTCTCTTCTAGCTGACAAAAGTAAAACATTTTGTTTTAAGAAAGATGAAATTGGTTAGTTTTTCTAAAAGAACAGAAATACAAAATATAACTGGGCTCCCAGGGTGATTAGCTCACAGAATTCATGAAGAAGTGCAGCAGCTGGGTTCTGCTCCCACTCTGTGAATATCATGCAGCTCCACTCTGACAGAGAGAAGGGGAAGACACCCCTAAAGAAACAGGACAGCAAAATTCAAGCCCTAGCTGCCAGACTGCATTGTGTCACCTTACTGCTTAACAACAGTAATCAATGACNGTCACTCAATAGTAGCATGGTAATGTATAGTAATTAGCAAGGTTTACAGGTAGCTAACATTCAGAAGAAGTTTATACACAAATATTTTACAATGAGTGACTTCCTGGGAAAGAATTAATGACAATGTTTCAGAACTAGATTAATATTCAGTGGTTAAAATAAGATGAAATAAGGCCAGAAGTTTCATTATTACATAGATGGGGAAATATACACTGCTACTATTGAGTGACAACTGTAATGAAGTCAGGCATTCACTGGTGCTCTACAGTTTTTCTATTAACATCTGGCACCATGAATACACCTACAATCAGATGTAAAGTAGCTTTAACTTATTAAGATTACTTTAGACTTGTACTGGAGTATAAACACTCAGTAGTACTTACTGCTCGGATCTGGTTCAGTATGTAACATCAAAGAAAAGGGTTAGGGAATAACCAAATATCATAGTGGTCATGCACCCAGGGCAAGCTTGTGCCACATTAGAGATCTCTGAGGTAGTTCCCAGTAAGATGACACACTGATACAGCAGGGTATCATGCCATTAAGAAATGTTAACTTAGCTCCCGAGAGAATTTCTGTCCACATTATCTGTCTTAATTATTGGGTCTAATTAACTTCAGCGAAATCGTGCCATTTGGTATGTTGACAGTGCTTTTCAGGCAAGCCTGGGAATCTCTATTGCATGTGGTAAGGTGCTCAGCTGGATTCTCATACCTGCAAAAGCCCAGCCTTCCAGTGCCTACAGTATGAAGTTGCTGTTATTAACACCATTGTCTGATGTTAATAACATGCTGGCCAAAGAACATTTCTAACTCCCCTCCTCCCTCACTCATGTCACATTCAGTCTGATTATCGGCCAAAGGGAAGTTTCTTAATAACCCACACTATCATCTCCTTGTCTTTGCTTTTACATTGTCTCTAAATCCTCTGTGATACTACATATGACTGGCCTCTGGAAAAATGAGAGTGGAGTGCATTAGTTGAAATGTGTGAGAGAGATTCACACCAATAAAAATATTTAATTTTTGGATACCAATTAAATATAGTGTTCTGGTTGTTGCAGCCCTATTCTCTCCTCTATAACCTCAGCCTCACCTCCCCAGATCTGCTCTGTAGTTTCCAGCTAAAAGAAGGCTATATTCTGTCTTAAGGAGAACTTTGTAAGTTACAAAGTTGGAGTGAAAATAGACTGGAAATCTGCCACTAAATGGCATGACCTTTCTCTGGGCAGCATTAGCCTTTCTGGTGTGGGGTTTTTTTCTGCACTGCCTCCATGCTCAGCATCAACTCACAGATTCTGCCTCTGTCTCTTCTGAATCACTTTATCACTTTCTGTCAGATAAACAGAGTTATCTTTCAGATAAACAGGAAGATGATATAATTATTTTAGGAAGAATCTGTTAGAAAAACATCATAAGAGGAATCTGTCAGATAAACAGGAAGATGCTATCTTATGCACTGAAGACAACAGCAAACTTATAAAACCGGCATTAAAATCTTAACATGGTGTAATGACTTTCTTGTTCTTCTCCTGCTTTTATATTTTATTATTTATTATTAATTATTTTCCCTGCTATCAATACAGGCTTGGGGATGACGGGATAGAGCAGCCCTGCAGAAAAGGACTTGGGGGTGCTGATAGATGAGAATTTGGACATGAGGAGCCAGGGTGAGCTGGCAGCCCAGAAAGCCAATCCATCCTGGGCTGCATCAGGAGAAGTGTGGCCAGCAGATGGAGAGAGGGGATTGTGCCACTCTGCTCTGGTCACACCTCCCCTGGAGCCCTGTGTCCAGATCTAGAGCCCTCAGCACAGGAAGGACATGGAGCTGATGGAGAGGGGCCAGAGGAGGCCACAGAGATAATCTTGGGGCTGGAACAGCTCTGCTCCCAGGACAGGCTGAGAGTGCTGGGATTGTTCAGCCTGGAGAAGGCTCCAGGGAGACCTTATAAGCACCTTCCAGTACCTGAAGGGACCCTATATAAAGACTGGAGTGGGCTTGTTTACAAAGGCCTGTAGTGAAAGGACAAGGGGCAATGGTTTTAAATTAGAAAGGAGTGGATTTAGATTAGAAATAATTGCAGGTGGGCTTGATAAGGCTCTGAGCAACCTGCTCTAGGTTGCAGATGTCCCTGGCTCTCAGCAGGAGATTTGGACTAGAAGAGCTCTGGAGGTCTCTTTCAAGCCAGACATTTCTATGAATCTATGATTTATAAGACTGGAAGCTTCAGAATCTTAGCTCTGCAGAATTGAGACTGTTGCTGTCTTCACTTAGCAGCTAATTCATTTCTGGCCTGATCCTGGTCTTGACTTCTGGCCACTACCAGAATTAGATTATCATAATAACAGCAATTAGAATGTTCTCTTTCTAACACATTGGCTAGCTTTGGATATTTCAGCTGACCTATTCAAAAATTAAAGTTGCAAAAGATCTGAAGTTGATATTTCTGAAGCTACAAAGATACTTTTGTAATTGCTTGTCTAATTTCAGCTCATTACTTTCTGAGCATCTTTTAACCTTCACATTTTCATACTTGGAAAGGATTTCCTCCATATAACATCTGTGAAAAAAATCACTTGCCCTGGTGAAATTCTCTCTCTCTTCTCATTTGTTTGTACCATAAGTACAGAATAATTTGAGGACCAGACAGTACAAATATATTAACAACCTATAAGCTCAGATATACTTGTGTAAATTAAATTCCAAACAACAAAGCATATCACACTGTTGCTTCAGGAATAATTGCAAATAAAAAAAAGATAAAGTCCAAATCTACTGAAGTCAGTTCTCAAAGAGAAACATGTGATACCTCCTCCATGCAAAAATGTATAGACATGAAAACAATTCCAGAATCCTTAAATCAGGAAAAAATTACAACCAGTGTGGACTAGTTAAAGTTTGCATAAACCTTCTAATACTTTTCAAAGGCTAGACATTGTTATTAATTTTAAATGCAATCAAATTCATGTTTGCAAGACATGTCAGCTTGTCACAGCACAACCCTGATCTGGGAAGCTCTGAAAACTTGAACTCTTTGGGATGTCCTTTCTGCTCACCCAAAAAGTAAGCTGTTTCCCATAACAGCACCCATCTACCCTGTCATATGCAAATATGCTGTCTTGGTATTCATAGAGAAATACAGCTTTTGTGCTCTTATCTAGCAAAAGGCCACTGCTAAGGAAGATGCTGTTCCTTCTATCTTCTCCACTCCACAACAGCAGCCTCCAGGCTGGACGGTCCTGGGCAAGCATCACAGGAGAGGACCAGGCAAAGGGATGTAAGGACTGCTCACCTTGGCCCACAGGGCCTACTGGCTCCTGTTGCAAAGGAGGAGGTAAGCAGCACTGCTGAAGAGCAGCAGTTTCCCCCAGGAGCAGCTGTAGCTCCATACATCCCCTGAGCAGATACAGGAGACATTTGCTGAGAGGACATAACCTGAACAGCCATTCTGAACTGCACTCAGCAAAAAAAGGAAAAAAGAATGTAAACTGGATATTCCAGTATTGGACTTCTGATAGAGAATGGAGGTATGATATGCATTTCCTGCATTCAAGCTGTTGGAAATATTCAGGAATAAGTAAGGTGGGAAAAACTGGATCTTGGATAAGCTAATTTAATCACATCAGCATTCCTTTTGCAAACAATGTTAGACTATTTCTTTGCTTCTTGATTGGATGCAGAAAGGAATCAATTTCGTAACAGAAAAGATGCTGCTTAAGTGGATTGATGCTAAATTGAATCAGGCAAAGACTGCAATCACAGCCCTGGACACTACATATGAACAGATGGTACCCTGTGTTAATAACTTGGAAGGCAAGATTGGCACAGCAGAATGCAATGCATTTTAATGACCTCCATTAAAACCACAAGGATCAAGTGTGACAATATTTAAGGGTTTGCTCCCAATCTTGTAGAATTCAGAGCAAAAAAAGTTATTATCCTTAACAATTGGAGAATCAGACTCAGATAGTAGAATACCCATGGAAAGAGTTAATGATTTAAAAATAAGCAAAGCTGGAGAGATAAACAGCATGCTGATCTATATTTTCTGACTAGATTTATTGTGGTCCCTGTTTAGGAATGAAAGCACAGAAGGTAAAATTATGTATATTTATAATAATTTATAATTAATTCCCATTGCCTTTAATTATCACCTATACACAGGAACAGTTTTACTACTGATTCTGACTAGTGACTTAGAATTTCTAATGACAAAGAGCATTTTTACTCTCCCTCAGAAAGACAGTATCCACAGCAACACAGAGATGTGACCATATGCAGGGACTGGATTGGTATAGTGGTTTCTAATCAAGTGCTTCCTAATAAGTCTTCTATAACTCTCTCAGCAGAGTAAGGATATTAACTTTTTAAAATATTCATGATCGAGCCAAACTGTCCACACTTCATATGCTGTATAGTTAACTCTTCCTCAAGAACTTCTTTACAACCAAGAAACAAACCATGGTTTGCTCTGAACCTGCCTTCTGAGTGATCAATATGCTCTACTTAATAAATAAATTGAACTCTCTTCTGTGAATTATCTTGTTGCTGTATGGAAAGTTTATATTTCAATGGCTTATATGGTTTATATTTCAATGGGGTGCCCAGGGATGTCTGTGTGCAGAGTATAAATATACACTTAAAGTTATGAAAACATACACATATAGTGGCTATTGGAAATTCTTATTAATCTATAATTGCTCTCTCTAAATGTCATCACAACCCTGAGCTGCTCAGCAGCCATCTTCAGATAGCTTTTCCTGTTTTATAGCCTCTGCAGGCATAGGAATGTTCTCACTGATGTAACCAGGAATATGTTCTGACCCAAAAGAAGTATGTATTCAGAATATTTCTATCAATAATTAAGGTTATTTCCTTAATTACTTCTCTTCAGCATTTTTAAAAAAGTTTCCTGCAGGTATTTTTACTTGGTTTTCTGCAATAGCTTCATTCAGTAAATGTTTTTTACATGAAAGTTATTTTTCCACTACTAAGAAAATATGGAATGCCTACAACGCTTTCTAGCAAACGTATTTGTGGTTCTTTGAACATTAATGTTTTTGTCAGATGTAGGTAATAAGAAGTAGCATTTCAAGTTACACCTCTTTTTACTCCTTCCACAGATAACCTCTTATAATCACAGTGCAATGATTTTATTCCTTTACATTTCTTTTTCACTAACCTATGAAATACCTTAAGCAAGTATGACAGAAAAATCTTACCACCCTCAGAGATCTGATTCCAGGTCTCATTTATCAGTCTTGGTGAAGTCTTTAGTGTAATAAATAGTTTATTCTAATTACCTTCCAGTGCGTATTTCATGTCCTGGGCAAACAAAGTCCACATGATTTCAGCACTGACTTTTCCCATGTTCAGCTCTTGAGGGAACCTGCAATCAATCACATAACATCAGTTCACCTGCTGCTAGAAATTCAGCTTACAGCTGCACAACAGAAAAACAAGTATTTCTACAAAATAATTCCCCTAGTATGCACTTACTGTATTTTGTGGTTTGTACAATTTTATGAACCATCCAATCTTTAATTAAAAATTCCCCTTAGTCTAATGTCAGGAGTTAAGAAATTAGTTGAACATTGCAAAAATTCCCTCACATGACATTTTACATCAAGAACCATCCATCTATCTTGCAGACAGGTCCTCACCTTTCTATAAATGAGATGTCTTATGAAAAATCTGAGAACAGGAGGTTACCATTACAAAAATGATCAAACAACAGAAATCCCATTGTGTATTAGTATAAAACTTCACTTTTTATGTGTAATTAATTTGCTTCATGGCAGCTATGATACATACAGGTGTATTCACCAGAGACTCAAATAATAGACTTTTAATTTGTCCAAAGTAGATTAGCAATGTAATGTGGTTAGTTAACCTAATCAACATTTATAGCCATGATTTAACATGCTAATGAACTAGTACCTAATACACCTGTAGAACTCTCTGTGTTGGGATATTAGCCAGAAAATACATTTCTCCAAGCATTAATATGCTTGGAAATGACATCACGCAATTTACCAGACTCTGCTCTGCATACTTTACCCTGTTCCCTGATGTTCCATTTGAGACAATATGACATTGTGTATCTCAAAAATAATTAGGCACAAGCTTCTTATTAAAAAAAATAATTACTATTTATAAACGTATTTCAGGGATAAACATTATCTACCATTGTTAAAATTACTTTCACATACATGCTGACTATAATGGATGAAAACTGAATTGCATGTGGGCATTAATGTTGCATGGCATAGACAATTTGTTTTAAAATTTTCAAGTATTATTAATTTACAGAAGATTGGACAGAGATGATCAGAGTAACTGACAGATTATATCTGCATTAATTACTTTTTCTTAAATGGAATATAAGACCTTGATATTTTAAATTTTTTCAACCAATTTCTGCATTTGCTAACATCAAAATCCTGGGGTTTTATGCCCTATGAGTATATATTTATGTTTGTCTAAGTAATACTTACATGTATTTTCAGTTAGATATTCTGTTAGTGAATATTGTACCAAGTGTATAGGATTGACAGAATACATCATGCATTCAGAAGATTTGCTCTGAACTCCACTGAAAAGGAAAGAAATCTAAGACCTGAATATTAGAATTGTGCTGGAGTAAAATTTTGCCCTTACCTAGAAAGACTATAATATTGTGACTGCTATTTCAACCCTTAGCTGGCCAGAATAGCAATGATGTCTGGAATACCCTCTTTCCCTAGGCTTCCAGTATTGACCACATGTACTTATTTTATAGATTTTTTTGAAAAATTTAAGCTTATTATTTAATTTATTCTTCAGAGATAGCTTTATGCATGAGTACTCACATTTACTTCAATTTCCTTACTCATATTTCTATTACTTGTGTAATAATAATATATAATTTATTATTTGCATTACAGTAGCACTTAGAGGCTTCTGATCAGTTTAAACAATTAATTACTATGTAGGAACTTTAAAATATGTAATAAGAAAAATCACTGATCTTCAAAACTCACAGGTTAAACAGACAAGACAGAGAATTGAGAAAACAACAAAGTATAAGCGATTTGCTCAAGATTCTGACAGGTAAATGTCAGTCATCAAGAGAACTTAAGCTTTTGAATCTTCCTTTTGAGGCCTCTTCCCAACCAGGACAAGGTTTTTTGCTATAATATACATACAGATACAGATACTATTACATGTGAAATAAATAGGAATGTAAAATTCCAGGTGATCAATTTATGTTTTCCATTTATCTCCAAGTATACAACTTCCAAAAAGCTTCTTATCCTCTCATTCCCAGCTTGTACTTTATCAGTGAGGCACTCGGTATTCAGTCAGACATATTTCACTGTGTCACTAAACTGACAGGCTGAATTATCAGCATGATAAAAAATGCTTGTGTACAGTAAACAGTAATGTAAACTGCAAAGAAGAACATAACTGAGATTTTATTATGCCTGGCTTTGTTCATTATTATAATCTTGTCAGATAGTCTGTCTTCTAAGTATATGATGCACATTTTTTTTGGCATCCTCTTGATTTTCATTTGTAATATCTATACATCAAAAGGTAAAGAAGAAGGACAAGATCCTAGGTTTGCCATTTGTGGCCACCATTAAAACTGGAGGACACTAACAATAATATTGTAAAAAGGAAGATAGCTTGTACTTAAAGGGGGCCTACAGGAAAGATGGGTAGTGTAGTGACAGCACGAAGGGTAATGGTCTCAAACTGACAGGAGATTTAACTTGGATTTAATAAGAAAATGTTTACTGTGAAGGTGGCGAGGTGCATGAACAGGTTGCACAGAGAGGTTGTGGTGCCTACCCCCTCCCTGGAACTCTTCAAGGCCACATGGGATGGGGCTTCAAGCAATCTGGTTTACTGGAAGGTGTCCCTGCACATAGCAGGGGGGTTGGAATGAGATGACCTTTAAGGTCCCTTCTGAAACAAAACAGTCTATGATTCTATAGGAGACATATTTGAAGGGATATATGAGACATGTATTTGTCAGAAAAGAGGTATGCATTCTAGAATTTCTTCATCTAGCTGGAGGAAGGACAGCTAACAGCATTCATATAAGTACTAGTTTATACAAAGACTCACAGATTCACAGATATTAGGGGTTGGAAGGGACCTAGAAGATCATCTAGTCCAACCCCCCTGCCTGAGCAGGATCACCTAGACCAAGTAATGGGGAAGAATAAAAACAAAAGACCTTTTCCTTTTGAGATCATTTGGATCTCAAATCAAAGGACAATGGTAGCCATTATCTACTCTCAAAAATAGAGGCACTGTAACTCTGAAGGTGTAAAGCAGCAGAGATACAGCCTCCTTCCACTCTCTGGCCTCATTTGGCTGATAGTCATTATTAAACTCATCATTTTATAATTTAGTAAAAGTTTGCCATGGTTTAGTGTTCTCAATCCAGGACAATCTCTCATCCTCACAGTAATGAAACACAATTGTATTGGCCTACACATGCTGTCCTTTTGTGCATTGTTAAACATGATCTAAGAACTCTACAGAATGGAAAATTTGGGTTCCTTTTCAAGATCCTGTGAATCCACAAGGATTAGCATTTTCTGTTGTTGGTTCAATCTTATCTCTGTTCCTTAAGTCCAAACATTCATGTTAAACAGAATTGTGTGGTAAACAGAATATGTGTTTCTGTCATCTGTACACTCAATTTACTGTATACAGGCTATGTATGTACTTAATTCCAAGTTGTTGCTGAAGTTCCTTTCTAAAACTCATGCTAGTTTCCATATTAGTAACAATCAGAGGCTGATGGTTATTATGCAGCTATCACAGTTATGGGTACTATGCAACCATGACAATTATTGTTGCACTGCTATTGTATGTGAGTAGCTAAGAAAGCTTAACACACAACAGAAGCATACAAAATTATTCATGTGCTACAGATAAATAGTAACATAATCCTCTGATTTATTAAAGAGAAGGGATAATCAAAATTCAAATTCTAAAGCATCAATATAAGTAGGGAATTTAGTACTGGTTTTATTTTATCACATTTTTGGGTAAAAAGGGTTGGGTTTTTTTCCAACTGTTTCAGAATTTGGTCCCCAAGCAGCAAAATATCAGAGAAACTTCCCATGTAAATGTCTACATATTATATTTTCTAACCTTTGTAAAAGCCACCAGGAGAATGCACTATTAGACATCTTGTTTTCTCTTTATATTATTATTTCTGTCTTGTAGGCCATAAACTGCCCAAGTGCTCTATCATTCTGGAAGTAATACTATAAAATCTCAGTATATCCAAACCATGACTACTAAAACCACCTTCCTCAGTTGTATGACAGACTCTAGTCCTCAACTCATGTCAACCATACAATACTATTTGGTGGAACTTCTTAATAAACAGATTATGCCAGGTTTTCATGGGAAATAAATTAACCATTATGTTGCCTGTACTGTATATGTAAATATATGAACCTGTAAAAGTTACATGTATTTAAAAAAAATAACTTCATATTGAAGGTAGACACTTACAAATGTCTTTCCTCTATTGATTTTAATTAAGAAAAAAATTTAATGAGAACTGTTTATACTGGCTAGTTCTAACAAAGTGCTATATATAAAGCCACAGATCAATGGAATGAAATTGAACATAGCTTGAAAGAAAATGAAAAGAATCAATGTGTGAAGCAAGTAAATCCCAGAAGTGTTTATCCTAGATAGTACTACGTATCTCTGGTTCAATACTAAGCTAAGAAATAGCTTATAATAAATTGCTAGTATAATAATAATTACAAGTGCTTTTTCTTAATCTGTGTTGTCAAATTTGCAGTGTGCTATATTTTAAGAATATTGAAATCTCTGAGTCTCAGATGCACATTCCCAGAATAGTTCATATTCCATACTTGGTGGGTTCATTCTTATTCAGGTGCTAAAGATCTGGTATGTGTAAGCTCTAATTTTTGATCCAGTTCTAGCCGATTTGGAAAATCATATCAGAAAATATTCAAACCATGAGCAAAGAGTTCATTTATTCTCACTTTTTCTGCTCTCCACCTNTTATTTCTGTCTTGTAGGCCATAAACTGCCCAAGTGCTCTATCATTCTGGAAGTAATACTATAAAATCTCAGTATATCCAAACCATGACTACTAAAACCACCTTCCTCAGTTGTATGACAGACTCTAGTCCTCAACTCATGTCAACCATACAATACTATTTGGTGGAACTTCTTAATAAACAGATTATGCCAGGTTTTCATGGGAAATAAATTAACCATTATGTTGCCTGTACTGTATATGTAAATATATGAACCTGTAAAAGTTACATGTATTTAAAAAAAATAACTTCAT
>VYZU01074099.1:0-19544 GCA_013401355.1 Ceyx cyanopectus | reverse complement strand
TTTTTTCCCCTTTCTCTTTTTTCCCCTTTCTCTTTTTTTCCCCTTTCTCTTTTTTTCCCCTTTCTCTTTTTTTCCCCTTTCTCTTTTTTTCCCCTTTCTCTTTTTTTCCCCTTTCTCTTTTTTTCCCCTTTCTCTTTTTTTCCCCTTTCCTTTTTTTTTCCCCTTTCCTTTTTTTTCCCATGCTGATGAAAGTGGAAAGTGCTTGCTGGCTTCTCCCTCCACTCCCACCTCTTTTATTTTCATTTGGAATGTTTATCTGAGTTAGTTACAAAAGGGTGGGTTGTCTCAGCTTGGAAGGCATTCGTTCCATTTCCAGTCCTTTCATTTAGCAGGAGAAATTTCCAAGCCAAGATAACCTACAGGTTAATGTCATTTCAAATGTCAAATTGCCCTTCTTGGCATGATGCCCTTTGGGATGTCTCCTGACTGACTCATCAGCTGGAGGCAGACTGCTCCTGAAAATCCAGCTCCATTAATAATCCATGTATTCCTAAATATTCCTTCTTCAAGCTACTACAGTAACTGATTGCATTCTATTAATTAGCCTTGAAATCATATCTCCAAATGGATTCTATTAATTAGACTAGCCTTGAAATCATATCTCCCATCACTTGCAGGAAAACAGTGTTGGAAAAATGAGTTGTTTTCCTGGATTTTAGTTTTATGCTTCTAGCAAGGACTGGTGGGTTTTATTAGTCTGGTAAATATTCCAAGTCAGAATTAAATAGGCATATGTTAGAGTGTAGATGAGCCCCTTCCTTCTCAAGATATGGAATTGTACTGTTGGTTGAGGTTTGACGGGTAAAAATCCACAATCAGAAATGATAGGAAGTGAGGAGTGATAAATATAGTGGGAAATGAAAACCAAAAAAATTATGATTAATTATGATTTTCACAGGGTTTTTTTCCCCCTCCTCTAGCATTTCTAGTTTTGCTTTTCTCCCTCAAATCCTCTCCACTTCTGGAGAACTAAAGTTCATTGGCATCACTGCTAGGTACAGTATCCTGGGTCTGACCACAAGCTGTTTGCCAGCTCCAGGCAGGAATCTGCATTCCTTGTGGCAACCTCCTTTAAAAATAGCTTTTCAGTGTGTGTTGTTCTTTCCTACCAAAACCAATCCACGCCCCATGAATCATCATCTGGCCTCATTTGTTTTTTTTTCCCCACCATACCCAGCTGCCAAACAAGTGCTTTGAGTCATGTGAGCCATGCAAATCTGAACCAAATGGGGAGATGCAGCAACATGGGGATGGGCAAGAATGTGGCAGCTCTAAATGGGCATGCTCACTAATAGACAGTGCAAGGAGTCCTTTTCAGAACCTGTGGTGGGCTTCCCACCTGCAGAAAGGGGTTGTTTGGCATCAGAAATGGGATTATTAGTCTCAACTCCATCCCTAGTTG
Organism: Ceyx cyanopectus; assembly: GCA_013401355.1. NCBI lineage: Eukaryota > Metazoa > Chordata > Aves > Coraciiformes > Alcedinidae > Ceyx > Ceyx cyanopectus. The sequence goes on along the minus strand of VYZU01074099.1, from coordinate 18,142 downwards.
GACCAGTTATAATTCTGTGTATTATTCTAAATATCATTCTGCTGAGATGATCTTTATATTAGCAATATTTTAATAAAATTAGAATAATATTGCTAATATAAATATATTAGCAGAATGAATAGCATGAAAAAAAGGGAATCTGATAGAGTCTCAGAAAAAAAAATCCTTTAATGATGGTCCCATTTCTTTATGTGCATTTTTCTTCAGTGTCTGCTCACTAATTCTCTCACTTGATCTTAAAAGCCTGTTTGTGAAGCTGAAGAGCAGCATAATATCATGTTTTAGTTTTAATCACAAGAGCTTTTAGTGCTTTCAAGTTCCCAGCAGCTTATAAAAGTTTGTTCTTTCATCAAATGATTAAATAAAGCCTCTCCTTCCATCTGTAATGAGCTGCAATAGGGATACAGGTGAATAAAGATGAAACCTTTATTGCAGTGATTCTTGCACATCTTGGCAAGTGCTTCCTTTGGGGAAATTTTGGCTGTAACTAAAAAATCCTCCTTCCCTATATTAACCTTGAGGGAAAAGATGCCATTCTTTAATGTGCAGGGCTCAGCTCCCCATTGTTTCTGCAACAAAACTTTTTCCATATATAAAGATTAGCAGAGACTTGGTTCCCATTTAATATAATATAATTATAATTATTTAATATTNTATATTATTATATATATATATACAGATGTTTTATTTGCTCAGTTGCTTCTCCCATCCAAGCAAATGAATCCTTTTGGTTTGGTTTTAAACGTATCTGAATAATTTTCTTTGCTAGATAGTTTCCCCTAGGTTTTATTCTGTTCTTGGGGAGGAAAGCCTTCACATGTCTCCCTCCTCTTCTGCCTTGTTTTGAGGCAAGGGTATTCTTCTGTGTAAGGTTAAATACATCTGATGACAAAGCATTCTGTGTTTAAATAAGATTCAGCAAATTTAGCTTGGCTCAAGCTCCTTTTATTCAAACCTTTAAGGTCTTTAAACAAAAAAAATGAGCTTAAAATTATTTTTTTTTCTCATGTGGGATAATACTTCTGCTTTAACTGAAATAAACAAAAATTCAGGCAGCATTATCTCTGATTCTGGGGTTTGGCTGTGCCAACTTATAGTTAATTAAGCAAAACCCACAGAACCAGATCAAGCAGTTAATTGTCTGCTCAGATGGGTATGGATGGGGTGGTCTCTTTTTCTCCCCAGCTCAGGTAAGCACTTCACTTCTTTCTCTTAGTTACATGTTTTCATGACTGGCACTGCAGTGCATTATTTTAGACACTTCCTAGGTCAGTGGAATTTTTTTTGCTTGAACAAAAGCTTCAGGATGTTGGTTTTTCCATATGTTTAATTATTCCTTTGGCTGGTACAACTGGGTTGTCCTTCACATCAGTTTCCTCACCTTTCTGTTCTCAGGAAAGCTGGGTTCTATAATTATGCTGAAAATTCCTCTCCAGCTATTCACTGACAGAACCCAACACTTTTCAGGTCCATGAAACTTCTCTGCTGGGAAACAACTTCTGCCTCAGTTCTCATCTCCATCCACTCCTGGCTCATTTAAATGTCATAGTTTGCAGGGTGTCAGGGGCTGGAGATCACATGGAGCTGCACTTCATCCTAACCTGGTTTGTTTTAAGCATTTGTTCTCTGCTCCTCTGTTGGGAAATTTCAGCCTCTCAGAAGCATCCTAAGAAAGTCCCTGTCAGGTTGTGAGTAAATAGATGAGTCAGTGTGCAACTGGTCTGAATTCAGTCAGTGGATGTTTCCTGTGAAAGCAGACAAAAAAAACCAAACAAAACAAACCTATTAAGATGCAAGAGTTGTTCTGACTTTTCTTAGAGTGATTGGAATTTTCTCTGCTTGTCTACACTTTGGAGGGTGGTTGTTCTGTGTTCTGACATGCTGGGTGATCACAGAGAGAGGCCTGGTGCCTTGTGGCTGTCTTGGTGCAGAATTAGTGCTTCAGGGAGAGAAGAATTCACCTAGTTGATAGCAGGAAGACTTCCTTCTAATCAAGAGTGGCTTCACAGAATCATCTTTCCAAACCTCAAAATGTTGTTAATGCAATTAAGGATTTGCTTGTGCTGAAGATTTCTGCCTTTTTCTAGTGCAGGTGGTTAGGATTTTTTTTGGTTTTATCTTTTTTTGTTTGGTTTTCCCCAGAAATTGTAAGAAAAATCCCAATTTTCAAGACTGAATGTGTGTTTGTGGATTAAAGAATCTTAAAACTACTCAAGTGGTTAGGGCAAATTCAAAACAAGGACTACTTGGCAATGATTCTGCTTTTGGAAAGATGAGTAGATCTGTGAGCCTTTGTCCTAGATGAGAAAACCAGCTTTAGTTGCTTTGTTCTTTCCCATCTGATCCCCACAATCCATTTCTCCCTTACTGGCTGAGCCATCTATCTGGGGACCAGCTCTGGCCATGTGGTTACTGAAGGGGGAAAGTTAAAAATAACCTCTGCCTTTTCCCAAGTCTATTTTTAAGCTGGAATGTTTAAGTGCTCTGCTTTACACTGGTACTTGACAGCCAGGCCAGGCCAGTTGAGGGCACAGGCAGCTCTGGGCTTTGCTGGGGTGGGACTGCACCTTGGAGATAATTTATTTTATTGGGGTTTTAGAAACACTAAGGGCGTGAAATGTGAGTTCCCAGCCTGTGTTGTGGGCACAAGGATTCAAGTCAGCTGGCTGAGGTTTGGCTCAGTGCTGAGGAAAGACAGGAGCACTGGGCTACAGTGCTCTACTAAAGGCTGGTCAGTGCATTGCTTAAGAAATAATCTGCTTGTAGGGAGAGAAAACATCCCCCCTTGAGTGGAATTAACCACAGAGGTCTTCCCATGGCTCTCTGATCTGTAGTGGCCCTCAGCCCCCTTGAGGTCAGCTCAGCACCATGTGTCATGACCAAGTATTTGCTGGGAGCAGCTCTAAGGAAAGAAGGATCCCCAGGGGCACTCAGAGCAAGTTTTGACAAGCTCTCTCTCAGGTGTGTCATGTAGCTGTCAGGATAACAAGTGGTGTAATATCTCCTTGACATATTTATTATCCTTTTCAATGTGACTTATCAGACAGCAGCTGAATTGTTTGCACCTCATGGTAAACATGAGAGAGGGTGCTGAGCTGGTGCAAGCTCTCAGTTGCTATTTACTGGGTTGCTTTTAGAACTTGCATATATCTGGTGATGTCCCACACAGCTTCTCAAGCCTCATTTTAGCTGGATTTTCCACACAGGAAAGCCACTAGAACCAACAGAGCATTCCTGTGAAGTTCTGCATCTGTTTGATCTGGGAAATGAAGGGTGAAAATGTATTTATTCCCTACTTTGAGTATGTATGGAATTTAGAACCTGTTTTTACTCTGTGTTCCTTCTGAGCTACTGTAGTCCAGCAATTTCATGGTACAGGTATTTTCATGTATTTGAGCTTTCATTTCCCTTTTTAATTCTGCTGAAAGTCTGGGTACACATGGATCCATTTAACTCAGAACAGCTGAAGTCAAACCAATCAGCTCATGTGAGGCAAAGCTTTTGGGGAGAAAGGGGAAAAAAAAGGTGATTTCCTTTGGAAAATTGACCTGTTTGGATTTTTAAGTAACATGTAGAAACACTCATCCACTCTGAACATGAAGAGCTGCTTCTGTTTGACAGGTACTCACTAAAATGTTGCCTAGTTCTTCCTCTCATGAAGAATTGAAATGAGGATTATCATGGGCACACTTTATAAAAGTCACCTGATCGTCAGTGACATCTTATTAATTCTCTTATTTTAAAACTCCTGTTAGAATCATCTTGTTATTCTGAGAGGAGCTCATTAGTAAAGTAACATATCCAAGCATTTGGCTGGGATCTAATGAGTAATTTCACCTGACATGTTGAAACAGGAACCAGATGATTGTCTGACAATTACCTTGGACATATTAGTCATGGTGGTCTCAGTTATTCAAATAACTGTAATAAGACAAAGAATACTTTTAATTATTCCTATTTATTCTAAAGAATATTTTGAATAACTATTACTATTCCTAATATGTAGGGAATAGAGGTGGAAAAACCCACATGATGTTCTAACAAAAGTGATGGGAGCCAAAACTTTGTCTCAGAGACAAAATGACTACACATATTGTATGTTAGCTTCTTTCCTAGTTCTGATCATTATATTCCTATTTCAAAATCAAACTAGAAGTGGGACAGAGTTTTGGGAGAAAATGATTCATCATCTCAGGCTTTTTTTATGTCTTTATTTTCTCCTGTCTCTTAATTCCTGATGAACTCCTGATGCTTTGCTTCTTTCTCTCCCCTTTAGAGGTATAAACCCAGTCTTTTTTTCCACATCATATAGGGAGGAAATACCAGATTCCTGACAGCTTCTTATCTTTCTTATCTGAAATACCAGATCCCTGCACAGCAGGGTACTCCAGCCATGAGTACCTGACATGCACTTGAGGACTTCAGGCTCTTTTTCTACCATTTACAAGCACTTCTAGACCCTGGAGTGCAGTCACAAGGATCTGTGTTGTCCCTTCTTATTCTTTCTTTCTCTCCTCACTTTTGGATAAAGTTCCTCTCAGATTTCTTCTGTAAGAGCCATTTTCCTGGGCTCGTGTGCCAGGAAAGTGAGACAGCTTTAGCAAAAAAACAGATACCTTGAAGCTACTGCCAGGCTGCATTTTGATTGCCTGTAGTCATCAACAGAGCTTTATAATTGGGAAGAGCATTATGGTTTGACTCATTATGCAACTATCTCCATGAAGGGAGGAAGTATTTCTCTTCTTGGGAGGAAATTAGCATGAGTAATAGCTGGTGGTGAACTGGACTGCAGAAGCACATAGCAAAGGAAAAAAAATCCCTGTTAAATCAGTATATTCCAGCATCTTGCTGACCTATTCATGCACCTTTTTACACCACTCAATTTTCATAGTACTTAGAGTTTTCAGAGCACTTCTGGCATTTCCATCAGCAGTCAAATGATTGCCACCCTGCAGTATAATGTGGCAGCCCAGAGTAACACTTAGGATTTGCTTTCTTTTCTCTGACAGTGCATTAACCAGGGGTTGGTACATTAACAGTGCATGTCATTAGGAAACACCACCTCTCAGGAAACTGGAACACTTAAAGGCTCCAGAAAATGACTTAAGGTTAATGGTGAGAAGTACAGATCTGGGAGGAGATGTAGTGTGAATGACAACAGGGTTTTAACACACTCACCATGCAGAGGGGAGGCCTTCATTTTACATGAGATTAGAAACAAGATTGCATCCTTTAGGTTTCAGGAAAGAGAAGCATGGCAAGAGCAAGGTTTTATTTTCTCTTTTCATCTCCCTTTTCCCCCTTTCCTCAAGAGCATTTAAAGGGAAAATTACCAGAGCATCCTGAAGCACTGAGGTGTGAACAGCATTCACTGTGCTGCTGCTTCAGCTTTCCCAAACAGGGCTCTGCAGTACCCATCCATCAGGGCTATAAAAGATTCATTCACTGTCCTGCTTGGTTTTCATCTTTTAAACATTTAGAGACCTACTTACATGCCCTGTAAAACTCAGGGAAATCATACTGTTTGGAAATCTTTCTAGTGAAGTAACATTCCTGTTCTACTCAGGATGGCTGCTTGTCTGCTATAGATCACCAGGAGAAGTATTTCACTCTCAGAAGAACTTGTTTTAGGGGGTTGAATTTGTAGTCATTTCCATATTTATTTATTATTATTGTGTTATATTTACTCCTCAGTATTTTTGTTTTGCTACATCCTGCCATATTCTCTCTCTCTCCATTTCTAAGACCCAAGTCAGCAGTCAGGCACATTCCAGTGATGGGAAAGGTTGCCATGGTCAGCAAAAATAATCAACATGAGTTTGTGAGGAGGGTCAGAAAATGACTCCCTTCTAGTTCTGCTTTGTCAGAAATACCATTTTGGTTTATAGTGCTACAGCAGAACTGGAAGGCTTCACAACTGCCAGGTGTGTGCAAACCCCTCTAGCCCCATTCTGGCTTCTCAGAGGAGACAGAGAGATGGTCCCACCTTGTGGCTTCATCCTCCACAAGCAAAATCAGCTTTCTGTTCCTGTAGCTAACACATTTCAAAAGTTTCAGTTTTCTCCCTAAAACTGAAAATGCTTTGAGGAGAAACTTCTGTTGAAAGTGGTTGTTAATCAGCAGGATATAAAGGTGTCAGAAAAGAATTGCACTGCCATAGATCATTTCAGGCACACAAAGGTACTTACCCATTTTGGGGCTGTGGGCTTGCAGCTTCAAAATCCTGTCTCTCTTCCTGATGGGATGAGATCACACTCGAAGGGTAATCTTGAGCATCCTCCCTGAGCCCTTCTGCCTCCCAATAACCTTCTTCCTCCTGTGACAGAGCAGTCCTCTGGGGGTATGCAGAGGCCTCAGAAAAGTGTGGCTTTTTGCTGGGCACTGAACCACCATGATGTCCACCGTGGGCTGAGTGCTTGACCAGCTTTGCCAATCCTATTGTACTCCAGAGGAGCAAAAGCTTCACTAGCATTGTGGGGTTTGTTTTTTTCCCCACCCAGTGACACCTGTCTGTTGTTCTCTTCTCTGAAGCTCAGCCTGGATTAACTCAGGAATGCCCCAGCAATATTCTTTAACTGGAAAAGTTGGAAGAAGGAAGGAAAAATTAAAAAAAAATAAAAAAAAGGTTTGTAACAAAGAGCGGAAAAAGCCTCGACCCTCCCAGCTACTGTGGAAACGTCCCTGGCTGCTGAACAATGTGAGGCTGGTTCCTGTGTGGGCCTCAAACAGCTCTGACAGAGGGAGGAAAAAAAGGTGGTAGGAATATAGCTTATTCAAGGAACTTTTGAGCTTGGCTGCCTTCTAAACTTATCTGTGAACAGGAACTCGGTTTTTATCAACTGCCTTCTCCCTCAAGCACAGGAAAAGGATGTTAGCTTAAAGGAAAGGAAGAGAAGAGAAAAGAAAGGAAAGAAAATACTAAGTGGTGTAACAGACTCTCATTACAGTGCCAGCAAATGTCACAGACCTGCTTGCTCCAGTGTCTGCACGTGGGGGTTTTTTTTCTCCAGTTGAAAGTCTGGAACACCCTGCCTTTAGCATCAAAATATTCATGGTATGTACAGCAAATTATAAGCATAAAGGGATTCAGAAAAAAAATCAGCTTACAAACATCCATTTTTGTGCAGCCATTGCAAAATAGCTCTGTTCCCATCAAAGTGGAAGACTTTCATGTCCTTCAGAGAGATCAGGTACTGAGCATTTTGTAGAGTTTCTGTTTGGGTTGGCATCTCTAGATCTCATGCTTGATTTTTGTGTGTGTGCATTTTTAATTATTATTACAAAAAACCACTTGTGAAGAGCTGCTGTCAAGAGCTGCCTCAGTCACCACATCCTGATAGTGACGTTTAAAAGGCTGTGAAGGTTGGATGTGGTTTTCTTACTGGTTTTGCTTTACTTGATGGTGCTGCTTTTAGTTTTGTTGCTATCATCAACTGTATTCCTTGTCTCACTGTCTCGCAGGATGATGCTCTCTGGCATTTTGAAATATAAATTGAAGGAGGATGCTGGTCCACAAACCAAGTGGGAATGCTGCTGCAGCACTGCTAGATCATATCTCAGCTTCAGTGATGAGATACACAGCCCTGCAGAGCATTATTATATGTGAAGATATTCTGGAGTCATTCCCATGCCAGCTAAAAAATCTCACCATGATTTTGGAAGGCCTTGTTATTAAAGGCTGTGAATTTGCCTCTCCTCACCAAAGATTGGATCTGCACCCTGCTCCTTCTGGAAGAATCTAGGAAAGTGCAGCAATGTCCTTGCTGGCCTGTGACAAAACACCACTGTGTAAGAGCAATTAAGGACTAGGGCAGAGATGGTGGCATGTGGGGAAAGGTAAGAGAGATTTTGATCATTTTAAGGGCAAAACCTGCTCTTCCCATTGCAGTCACTTCTCTGGGGAGATGAAATCACAAGTTCTGGACTGCAGGCTGAAAGAAATAAGCAACTTCCCTCAGTTCCTTCCTGCTGCTTTTATTTCCAAATTGTGTGCATCCTGCTGTAATGCATGTTAATGTGTGAATATTTTATGTGCCATGTTTCACATACTAATGTGCCTTTCTTACAAGTAACTAGACATGACCTAAGCATTACGTTTGTTTGCTTAAGACCCTTTATCAGGAAGGAACTGAAACAAACATGAGACAAAACAGACTTACAACCTGAACCTCACTGTGATTGTGGCTTGCAGGAGAGTGATTTTGTGGTAGATAGAGAACTTGTAACCTACTTCCAACCCCTTTGGGCTTGTCTTTCAGTATATACCTTTCCACTCCTTATCCTTATTCTCTGTGGATGTGATACCTCCCTAGTGGTGGGGCAGGGTTTCTCTGCTGCTCTCCCATCTCAGAATATCTGCTGCTCCTTCAGGTGCAAGAGCCCATCCTCTGTGCCTTTGCTCTTTGCCTGGAAGCACAGCATTTGGGAAGCACAGATTGCTCAGCCATTTGCAAGTTAATAATTTAGCACGACTTTTTGGTAGCAGTTATGAAAGATATTAAAATATTGAGCATGCTGGGGACTGAGGTGTGTTTCCTTGTTATGGGTGCAGCACAGGATGCTGCCATGAGCACGTGGAAGGCACGAGTTACACAAAGGATCTTCCTTACTAAACACTAGTTAAGGTTTCTGGCTAATAGCTGTTTTCATTGGGGTGGGCTGAATACATACACTATTGGTTCACAATATTAGATTTATGGGCAGACTGAGCTATAAGTTTTCTTGCTTTAACATCTGTAGAGGAACAGGTATGAGGAGTGTACCTACTTAGGAACAAAGTACACCAAAACTTTGCCTTTTTTTTTTTTTATTGAGCTGGTGCCTCAGCATGGAGCCAGGTAAAGCAGACATGAAAGGTGTAACAAGCTGCTCATTGCTTCCTGGGGTCAGTCTCTTCTAGGAGGTGCCTTCTAAATGAGAAAGACAACTGTACAGCAGCCAACATCAGGAGATATCTATTCAGTTTTCAGTTGCCTAGTTTAGGCTTGGTGTGCTCTTCACTGGGTTCAAAACTGACCGGCTGGCCCTTCCCAGAGAGCTGGGATTGCTGGGGTGGAATCCAGCTGGCTGCTGGGCACCAGTGGTGTCCCTCAGGGGCCAGTTGGTGTCCTTCAGGGAGCGGTTGGTGTCCCTCAGGGGTCAGTTGGTGTCCCTCAGGGAGCAGTTGGCATCCCTCAGGGGTCAGTTTGTGTCCCTCAGAGGTCAGTTGGCGTCCCTCAGGGAGCAGTTGGTGTCCCTCAGGGAGCAGTTGGCGTCTGAGGGACAAGGAGGCCAAGGGCCGGGTCCTGCCCTTGGGTCCCAACAACCCCCAGCAGCTGCAGGCTGGAAAGTGCCCAGCAGAAAAGGCCCTGGGGGTGCTGGTGCCACCCGGCTGGGCATGAGCCAGGGGGTGCCCAGGGGCCAAGAAGGCCAAGGGCAGCCTGGGCTGGCTCAGCAGCAGCGTGGGCAGCAGGAGCAGGGCAGGGATGGGGCCCTTGTGCTGGGGCCTAGGGAGGTCTCATCTCAGTGCTGGGCTCAGCTCTGGGCCCCTCATGCCAGGACAGACCCTGAGGGGCTGGACTGTTTGGTTGGACTCAGTGATCTGGGAGGTCCTTTCCAACCAGAATAATTCTGTGATTCTTCTGGAGCACGGTATTGCTGCTGGAATGGAGCCAAATGAAGGTTAAAATACTGTTTGAAAATAAAGTGTTTCTGAGCAATACTTCTTCAAACTGGTCTTCAGACTTCAAACTACTCTTGAGAGAGTTGGTATTGTAATATACACCAGATCCATTGGTATGCCCTGGGATCTTGCAGATCACTGCTCTTACCTTGCCTGGTAATTATAACCATTAAACACAGCTCTTGACTGCCTCCAAAGCTGCCTGCCCTGAGAATTCAATGTCCAGTTTGCAATTCCATAATCAAGTTGTCTGACTTCTGGATAATCTGCATAAGATGCAAAAAAATCTCATCTGAGCCCCTTTTTGTTTGTTTAAGAGTCAGAGCCCTGCAGATACAGTTGGGTAGGGGGTGGGTGACCACACAGTGGCAAACAATATGCATGATAAGGGGAGTGTATGGACTTGGAAAGCAAACATGCTGGTTATTCCAGTCAGTGTCTCCCTCTGGAGAAAGAGCCTTTAAAAAGGAAATTTTTAATTGATAGATTCAGATTTTTTTTCTTGTTTCTTTTGTATCTGCCAGATTTACTGCCTCCTCCTTAACACTCTTAATTGTGGACTTAAAGTCAGAATTGGTGTATTTGCAACAGTTTATTAAAAAGTCTTGGAAAGAATGCTTTAAAAGCCAAGAAAAGATGGGATTATTTTAATAAGCATCTGTTGCTTGAGATTCATATATCCCAGCTCCAAACCTCTGAAGCAGATTTAACAGCTGAAAGGGTTTTATGTCTGGGAAGACGAAGAGGACAGTTTTGTTGATAGCTACATAGCAAGGGAATGACTTCTCATTAGGATTGTTTTTTAGCTCTGGAAAATGCTGTCTCATTCCCTGCCCTCTGTGATGCTCACAGATGTGTGTGCAGCAGCTCCAGGGAAGGGGAGCATGGGGAGGGAGAGGAGGAGGGTTGCTGGCCTGGGAAAGCAATTCCCCTTGCTGGCCTGTCCTTCAGAGGAAGAAGCTGAATTCTTGCTGCTGCTGTTTTTCTTGGTTTGCTCAGTGGTACTGGATGGCAGAGGTCAGCCTGCTGGACTGGCAGCACTGTGGGGGTGTGTGCCTTGAAAATGGCTTGCCCATCATTCCCTGGCAGAGGAAATCACTCATTAACTATGCAGATGGACACATAGGGATTCCAGCCCCAAGCTGTTTGCCAGAAGGATGTCAGGCAGAACTAGTTGTTGTCGTTGCAGCATGAAAATGAATGAGCTGAGACAGTTCTCCCTTCTGCAGTTTGAAGTTTGCATAAACAGAGAGAGAGAGAGGCTTTCTGTTTATATAGAGGAAGGTTTGATCCTATTAATGTTAATATTATTCTCCAGACAAAAAACTTCCTGACCCAAGGATATTTACCAGTCACAAAAGCAGCCTGTCTTTCCTTCCCTTCCCTGTCTTTCAAACAACACCAGACACCATTTAAATACTTTAATAGAATCTGACCAAATCCCACTCCCTGCCCCCAGAAAGATGCCTTTGGCAGCTGTCAGTCTCCAGCACAAATTCATTGTTAAAGGGCAAGGTTAGGATTTTGTCTATAGATTAAATTAAAAAGGGAAGAGGAATTAAGTAAAATCCTGATTTAAGCTGTTGCAGACATAAAAAAGCAGGGGATGGGGAATCTTGATTTCTACTTTGCATTCTGTTCTTTCCCTTGCTTCTGAGCTTTGAGTTAGGCTTGTCTGGCCCATATTCTGGTGTTGCTGACAGAAATTAGCCACCAAGAGAGAGGTTTGGACATGTGGGAGGTGGGGACCTGCACCTTTCAGAGCCCCTCAAGAAACCACAGTGTTATTCAGTAAAAGGCTAGAAGGACAAGATTTGGGCAGTCCAAATTTAGATGTTAAATGAACTCTTGGATGGCTTTTTGTTGCTCAAGACAAGGCTTTCTTTTGGTATTATGCAAATCACCTAAATGTTTGTTGGGATATGAATTTGTTTTAAAAGTGATAGTGATTAAACTCAATAGAAAAAAAAAAAAGGATTTAATGTCTATTTTAACTGACTTCTCTCCAAGGTAGGTAACAGGGAAAAGAAGGTTGCTGACAGGTATGAGAGGATTGTTAGCTCAAAAAAAAGTGTAAAAGGCACAAAGTTGAGATCCTAACAAAACCTGAAAGCCAAGGTTGCTTGCATGAACTCCTGCTGTTAGGTTTTCCTGAGGCATCACTGGCAACAAACTGGGACTGACTCATCTGCTCAGAACAGAAATAGGGGACTGCAGGTGCCATGGGGAGGCAAAAATGCAGGAGCAGTTATTGATGTTTGCCCTGTATGGATCACCTATGATGTTGTCCTGAGCTTTCCTGAAAGGATTTCAGGGCAAAACACTGCCTGGTACCTTGGAATGGGTCCAGAGACATTTCAATGCCTCTTCTGAGCTCTTTCTGAAGGTCATGGGGAGAGGAGAAGGCAGGAAAGGAGTATCCCACCCCAGTACTGCCTGATACAATCTGGTGATGATTCATGTTTCATATCCCAGGATCCTTGATATTTGTATTTGTTACCTTTTATAGCAATGCAAAAGATGTAGAATTCAACTGTACAAATCACAAGGACAGAACAATAGCTTAACAAAATCAAAATACACTTCTCTCTCAGCCTTATCAGCTTAGGCATTCTCCTGAAAATATCAGTAAGAACCATAACCCTGGGAAGCTCTGTGCTCTGCTTTAATGCTCTTTGAAAGCCTTGTAAAAAAAAACAACAAAAAACCCAACAACCTAACTGGGTCCTGTAGCAATTCCCAAAGATGGTAAATTCACTTTTTACCAAATGCAGTAAAAACAAGACTCCTGTCCTGTGCCTGATGGGAGGCTTGTGACTGTTTCAGGGTTAAAACCACTGGTTGAATGGCACAGGATAAATAAATAAATAAATAAATATTAAATAGATATAAAAAATATAAATATAAATTTATATATAAATTTATTTTTATATTTATATTTTTTATATAAATTATATAAATATATAAATATTTTTAATATAAATTCTATATATATAAAAATTATTATTTATATTTATTTATATACATATATAAATATATTCATCTTCAGAACACCCTGGGAGCAGAAATGAACACCAGCTATGGACTTTGGGTACTGCTCAATCAGCCACACAAAGGAAATGTTGAAAACTAGTAAGAAAAGTCTCTTTTTTTTCCACTCTTTAATGCAACAGTGTAGAATGATGAGAGTTCTGTAATAATTAATTGTCCTGTGATGGCCTTTCACTGAATTTTGGATTATTTAAATGAACAACTGATAACTTTATTTGTCTGTCAGAGATTTGGCTCATCTGCATTCAAATGGAAACGTGGTCTTTGTTTAGAAGTGAGGAGAAGGATTTGTGAGGAGAAGATGGACAATTTGGGCCACTCAGGATCTACTTTAGAAAGCAATTTACCCTCAATCCAAGCTACCAGCATATCCAGCTGTGATTAATGATGATCTGTTTGGGTTTTTTTGTTCTAGGAAGGCCTTGAGGTTGGATGGATCCTCTGTGCAAACCGACTTGCCCAGTTCTTGCTCCTGCAGAAGAGCCCCCTGAGGTGTGAAACATCATTTCCCTGGCAGGGCAGAGCTCTGCTCACAGGAACAGTAGGAAACAGCACTTCCCCCAACAGCCATATGACTTCTCAGAAGTGGGGGGCTGTACCAGGATGTGCAGCTGAGCAAACCCACCCTTTACACCAGATGCCTTCAGACTGGCCAAACATGGCAAGTGGGAATCTTGACTCCCTTCCTGGAGCACCAGGCTTTAGCTGAGTCCCTATTTTTTTTTCCTCTGAGTATTTACTAGAAAGAATGTTCTTCCCATTTGTGCAGGGTGGGTTCTGGTAACTGCCAGACCAAGAAACCTTGCTCTGCTTGCTTGCTACAAATGCTGCCAGCTTTGTGTGCTCTCCATCTTCTGGGAAGCAGGGAGCATTTGTGTTTGCCTGCTGCTGCAGCCTCGGGGAGATGCCCTTTCAGGCACTCAGCTCTCCAGCTAAAAACTCTCCCTCTTCACAGAACACTGAAAGCACTGCAGCATCTTTTAAAAGCTTTCTCCATCTGGAAATCATCCAGGCAGTCCCTTACCTCCCGATGTCATCCTCCACCTCTCCCCCCTCCCTCCTTAAATCTGCCCAGGCTGATCCATATCATTAATATTTCAGCATCAGCTTTTCCCAGGCATTGGCTGCTCTGCAGCAACGTTTCATCAAGAAGAGCCAGTGAAGGCTGTGAGCTTTGCCACACTGCCTTCATCCAGAGGAGCAGTCAGAGCAGATGCAGGGGCTGACACAGAAACTAACCATTCACTGAGGCTGCATATTGCAGTCCTGGGTTTCAGGTGCTCTTTGCTGCTGTCTCTCACTCAGATTGCCCAGGTACCACCCTAAGAAGGAGCAAGAATGGATGTCTTTAAGAAAGGGTTCTCCATTGCTAAAGAAGGTGTCGTGGCTGCTGCAGAAAAGACCAAGCAGGGAGTGACAGAGGCTGCAGAGAAGACTAAAGAAGGGGTGATGTATGTAGGTAAGAGAAAACTATTTTCACTCTGCATTTGTGCATGGCATTGTCTCTGAGAAACTCTGGGGAAATTCTGTTGTGGCTAAAGTTTGGGAGTAAACAGCAGGAGGTCTGAATAACACCCCCGTGGAGTTGCTGTGTAAGCCTGGGCTGCCATATCCTCCCCGTGCCTCAGTTTCCTCAGCTGCAAATGAGACCTAGAAGTGTCCAGAACTAATCCAGTGTCAAGGAGCAGCTGCCCAGGTAGAAGGTTTCTGAGATGACTGTTCACAGGGTGAGTCACTCACCCCCCAAGCATCTGAGCACTGCTGCTCTCCAGCTCACCTGCACAGAGAGGAGGTCCCTGAGCAGAGCCAGCAGCATGATGGAGGATTGTGGGGTGCATCTGTCCCCCCACAGACATTCCAGATGTTTATACCTAATTCCTCATGTCTCAGTCCAGTCATGTCCCACATCTCCATGACCTGCTTTTCATTTTGGCACAGCCACGAGGACAGAATCTGCTCTTCTAATCCTCTCAACAAATCAATAACCTCCTTAAAAACTAAACTTACACACGAGGACCAAACAAGAATCAAGGAGAAGATTCATTGATTTCTACTTTTTTTGGTCAGCACACCCCCAGTTCATACACTGGATAGTGCTTTGCCTCAGGGCTGATTCAGTTCCTGTTGCTCAGCCCTTTGGGGAAAATTCAGCCTTTCACAGGCAGGAAAAGTAAAGGGCAGATGCTGATGAGCTCAGAGAATTGATTTTTAAACAAGCAGAGAAGGTGAGTGCCAGGCATATTGATTAAAACTGGAATGATCAGTCTGTTGCCCATGCTGAGTTTTCTCAGGCTGTGCCAACATGAAGGGTTAATCAGAGACCTGAAGTGTTCCTTCCCAGCTCCTTCCTTTGCAGAGCCCTATCCCAGCAGCTTGGTCTAGAGCCTTCTTTGCTGCAATCTGACTTTTTGCAGGCTAGAAGAATGTATGACTTGCATAAAAGCTTCAGGGTCTTCTAGAACATCAGGAAAGGGAGGGAAAAAACCCAAAGCCTAGTAGGGATGAAGTGGATCCCTGGTTTTTACCCATAGGATTATAGAATGTTAGGGGTTGGAAGGGACCTAGAAAGATCATCTAGTCCAACCCCCCTGCCAGAGCTAGACTCAGCTTTGTGTTAACTCTTTGCTGACTCTCCAAGGAGGATTCCAGCTGTCTGGGCACAATCACCACAGCTGGTGAGTTGCTGCCAAGCCAGGAGACAAACACCAGTGCTCACTCAGAGGCATCCAGCTGAAGCAGATGGTGTCAGGGCACTGTGGTCACCTCATCCCTGCCCTTTGAGCCACACAGAGTGTCCCCAGAGTGCCTGCTGAAGGACTGGAGATGCCTCCCTCCTGTGCTAACCCTGCAATGCAGTGCACAGCCTGGCAGGTCAGAGGTGCTGCCATCCCTGCTGGGGTGCTCCTCTCCTGCCATGGGGCTTGCTGGATGTGTAGGGTAGAAAAGAGAGGGAAATCCTGGTGCATGGCCTACCTCTGCTCTCAGCACAGTCTGGAACAGTCTCTGGGTGGATTCTCACCTAGTTAGTGTGTTTCCAGCAGCTGTCAATGCACTTTTTTTCCTTGGTTTAAATGGGATAGGTGATGAATGAAGAAGTTAATGCAAAGCTGTCAGAGCACTGAGTCTGAGGTCACTGGTACTGTTTGTCATTCAGGAAGCTCAGCAGAGAAGGTGTTTCTAGTTCTCCAGAGTGACTTGCATCCACACATGGGGCAGAAAGCCCCAGCCCACCAAGCTCTCCTCAGTGAAGAGACCTCAGCACAAACTCCTGCAGGACTTAGAGCACATATCCCTTTCTCCTGTCAACCTTTTCCCACTCCACAGCCCTCCACCACCCTGCTCCCCCCCTCGGGATACCAAAGCTCTTCCAGATGACTCGCAGCACTCAGAAGGGGCAGGATGCATTGAACTTTTCATTCTGTGTACACAAGCTGCAGGCAAGGACTAATGAGTGAAAAGGAGCTTGCCCATCAGGTGATTGCTTTCTGATTCAACAGATGCAGGTCCCTGGCAAGGCTATATGCCAGAAGGTTGGATTTCATCTGGTGCATAATGGATGCTGAGCCTGAGTCATTGGGGTGTGGTCAGGAGACTGGGGTAGGAAGATGAGTCAAGCAACTCCTTCAACTGCAGTGGTGGCACTCCCAGTGCCATGGCTGCTGTTATGAAATGGGTTTGGGTGTTTTTTCCTTCTACCTGCTCTCTGAAATTCTCTTCCATCAGAAAATGTGGCACCCACCCACCCCCTCTCCTCCCCCCTGCAAAAGCAATCAAGCCCAGATAAGTCACCTTAAATCAAAAGTCTGGTAAACAAATACAAGGTACAGAAGTACATCTCCTGTCTCCCAACACATTCACTGCACAGCTCAGACATGTGCAAGGCTAGTACAGCACATTTTATACTTCACTTACCTATCAACTGCTCTTTGAGCAAAAAAAACCAGCAAAATAGGGCTAAACTGTGTCAGATGGGAGAAGATTTTGCCTGTTAAACCAGTACTGAGGCAGTCTTCCACTGGGAGGGAAACTGGATCAAACTGTGTGCCTTTGGGAGCTCGTGTTGATGGCTTGAGCATCATCTGCCCTGCTCACTGTTTTGCTTCTGCACACATCTGTGTGCTGTGGCCAGCACTGAAACCACACTGACAGCAGTGCCCAAGTTTCATCTGTACCATTACAACTGCAGTTTACAGCAGTAGAAACCAGGCAAGATTTAATCTCTTCAGTTTGAACACTGTTGGGGAGGGTGGAGTGATGTTTTGAGGGCATGTTGTAGCAGCAGAGCTTTGTTCTGCCCCAGTCAACCACTGCAAGCACCAAAATAAATCAACAATTGACAATTACCTTCAATAATGCTTGCCATGTATCAGTCAGGGCAGAGCTGGGCTGGATCTGTTGTTATCAGGGCACTGCACCTGCTTTGCTTTTCAAGCTGTTAATGAGAACAAGAGGTGTTTCCTAGCCAATTTCTCCTGCCCATGGATGCTCCAGTACCTCTGGAGTGAAAGACCTGCCTGCCTGGCTCCCTGTTTGATCAGTGTTGAGAAGAGGTGCAGGTGATCTGCAAAGGAACAGCAAAGTGGGTCCAGTGGAACATTTTGGGATGTGCTTATTTAACTTTCTTTTGAGCTGAGTTTGATCCTTTTGCAGGATGAAAACCCACCTACCACAGGACTCAACAGACCTCCAACCAGGAGGTCATTTCAAGCTTGGAGGAAAACTGCAGAGATCATTTCTTCCTGAGGAGCTACGTGTGTTGCAAACTGAATGCCCTCATATCCTGTTGGCTTCTCTGCTCTGGGAGCCCGGAGAGGAATGACAATGTAAAGCACACATATGGTGTGTGCTTTCAACTTTTAAACCTGGAGATAAAACCATCTGCATTCTGTGTGTTGCTGTGAGCAGGCACTTCCAGTCTAGGCTGAGGCACTGAAATGGGAATCTAGTTGGTAGGTGGGTGCTTATTCTGGAAATTCAGCCTCAGGTTTCTCCAGAGTCTTAGAATAGAGTAGAAATTATAGGATGAAGCTTTAAATGACCACTGCAGCCAGGCATCCTGCTGGAAGGCAGGGGAGAGTCATGGCTGTGAATTGCTGTCTTGAAAGACTGAAGTAGGTGAGGTTTTATCCATTTATTCTATAAGGATGAATATCTATATGGATGAACAAGGAGCTCCTGCTCAAAATAAAACACAAAAAAAAAGGAATCAACAAAGTGTGGGGACAAGGACAGGTCACCTGGGAGGAGTACAAGGAGATTGTTTTAGAAACCAGAAACTGGGTTAGAAAAGCTAAAGCCCTTATGGAGTCAAACATGGCCAGGGACATTAAAAAGAACAGAAAAAGATTCTACAGGTATGTCAGAGAAAAAAAAAGAAAACCAAGAGAGTATGTGGGGTCAAAATAATGACTTTTTTGTTTCAGTCTTCAC
>VYZU01074092.1:0-74825 GCA_013401355.1 Ceyx cyanopectus | reverse complement strand
CCTACAGGCCCTGAGGAGGAATACTTGTAGCAAATGCCCATTTCTGTCTAAGCTGGATGGGGAGGGATGGAGGGCAGTGGTTCTGAGCAGGTGCAATATCCATATCCCCACTCAGCAGGAGCAACAATATTCTTGCTGAAGTGTTGTTTTCTGGGAGCCTAGCATAGTATTTTTCTCAGTCATTCAGAAAGATTGAATGAGACCATTACCTCCTCTTGGGGTTTAAAGTTTTGGGGCTTCTTTTTTTCATTTTCAGTGGTTATTTCAGCTCCTATGACAGAGGAAAACAGAAATAAATGATTCTTTAAAGTGTCAGATCATAGCTTTGAGAGGAAAATGTTCCAAGGAATGGACTATAGAAGCTTTATGGGATGTGTTTTAAGAATCATAAATGTTATGTTGTAACTCATTCCATTTTGCTGAGTTCTGGTGCTGGAAATGTTTCATCTGTGAATGTGAAAGAGAAAAGCAAAGGCTTTAAGGACAAGAAACATCAAAGCAGATTTTTGTTGTGGGTTATTCAGCACTCTCTGATTTTCTGAAAGATGTCAGAAGGACACTTTGTCCATCTATTTGCTAGTAGAATACTCTCACCTGCTTTAAATATGTATATATATATAAAAATATATATATGTCACTGCTATAAATTTCAGCAGAGTTTGAAGTGATGATGTTATTTGTGAACTGGGAAGCAATGAATGAATCCTTCAGTGCAAATGAAATGTTGGATAAATCTTTGTAGCATACTATTATGGCTGTATTCTATATTTCACCAGTAAGAATTACTTAGCCCTCAAAGCTTCATGTTGATTTTCTGTTGCCCCAGACAAGAGCTGGTGTAAATCAGGGTTGCACTGCTGGCTTTGCTTGATGTATTTGGGTGGGAAGGTGACCCCAGCAGCCCAGCTGGGCTGAGGTCTGGTGCTGCAAAGCTTGAAATCAAGAGTAGTATTTTTTAAGAGGCACTTTAAGTAGCCTGCCTTCCTCTGAGAACACTGGCACTTGAAAGCTGGGTTGTGTTGGCTCTCCTGGGGCAGGTGATGTGTTCTGGGTCATGTTTGGAAAGCCAGAAAACCTCTCTAGTAATATCAAGCTTGTAATTTATTTTTTTTATACCATTCAGGGATATTGGAGTTGAAGATGAAAGTTGTTACTTCAGATAATGTGGCAAGGAGAGTGAGCAAGTGCTTGTCTGCTTTTTGGCCACAGTGATGGTGAGCTAGAGCAAACCCAGTGTCTGTCTTTGTACTGGGGATAGCCCACAGGTCATTGGAAAAGCTGTTTACTGTTTATTTCTTTTAAAAATGCAGCAGTTAAAAGACTTGCAGCGTTAGGATGAATTATTCAGAGGTGAATTGATCAGGACCTGGTGCTTCTGAAGATGATTTATCACCATCTCACAGTGTCTGCAAACAGCATCCTCACTGCAGTGCTGGCAGTCACTGTGGGGCTGTAGTAAGAAGTGCACCACAAGAGGGAAAAGCTGCTATTTTGCCATCCAAATTCCTGGGAGGGGAGAGTGTCTCAGCATGTTCTGGGTTGAGCCCATGCTGCTTGAGATGGGATTTGCAGTAGAGGACTTTGTAATGGTCCAAGGTTACCTGGTTACTGCTGCAGCAACCTTAGAAATACCCAGGTAGAAATTGGTCCAGACTATTAATACTTGTCTCTGCAGTCCCTGCTCTTCAGGAGTTAATGAACCCTTCAATGCAAAGGGCAAACTCAGTAATTACACTGAAACTCAGTAATTAGCCTAAAACAACTGAACTCAATCTTCAGGATCTTTTCCAAGCTCATGGCTCTGGTTTTTTAGGTGGAATATCTGATGCACAGCTATGGAGAATGAGTTACTGGTGGGACATCAAAGAAGCCAGACCAGGCATCAGGTCTGATGCAGCAGGGGCTGATCTCACCCTTTCCATTCCCTTGGATTTCTCCTGAGTTCAGGAAATGTGCTAATGAGGATTTTTTGCAGCAAGGTGGCCTTTTGCAGCATAAAAAAAACCCCAAACTTCCCAGGGCTGCTCTTTGCCCACCCAACCCTGCAATCCCCCCTCAGAGCTGCCAAAACCTCTCTGCTGGGTACTTGGGGAACAAACCACCCTTGCTGAAGCCCTTGGTTTCATGCCCTGCTCCAACCCAGGCTTTTTGGAGGAAACTTGCCTTCCCTTTCCCCTACCAGTTGATAAGTAATTGTTGGTTCACCAGGAATTTTACCCCACGCTTCCCATTTGCAAACAGGTTGGAAACTGCTCCATCCAGAACAGAGAGAGAGGCTCTGAATTTCCTGCTATGTGTGGTAATAAAAAGCAAAGCAGTTGTCACAGAGGTTTTGGGTTGAGCTGTGACAAGAAGCAGATGTGTGACAGGCTTTTTCCTTTGCTTGCACCCCTGCCAAATGAAGCCAAATTCTTCAGCGTTCTCTGCTTTTTGTTGCAGTTTAATCTTCTCCTGAATAAACTGAACATGACAGTGAGTCCATCCAGAGCAGTTGCAGAGTCTGGCATTTCTGTGGCTTTTCAGAAAGGGCTTGAGTTACATTTATTTTGAAGGCCAGCAGGGGAAGGATTATATTTATCTTTGTGGTGAAAAGATTGTGTTTTCAGGTTAGGAACCCTAAAAATCATGCTGGATATTTACAAATAATGACTGTGGATTTTAACAGCACACAGACCAGGGAACTCTTGGACGACCTAAAACTTTTTTGTGTGTTTAGATGCACACATCTCCTCAAAAATAGAGGCACCAGAACCAGTTTAATCCATATCAGGGTTGGGATGTGTACCATCTATCACTTGCAGCTGGTGATAGAGCTGTCTGTGGGAAGTTCTTCCTGATAAGCTTATCACCAGGGTGCCTGAGCCATTCCTCTTTTGGTTTGACAGCTCTATTACTGTGATGACAAGTTTCCACTTCTCTGTGGAAGTGTTAGCCTAGTCTGAGCCTTCCCAAGCTCTAGTCCCCAGTGCTGCTCTGTGGCAGTGAGTTCTGCACCTCAGCAGGAGGAGGAACTTCTTCCCTGTGAGGGTGATGGAGCCTGGAGAGTCTTCCCAGAGGGATTGTGGAGTCTCCTTCTCTGGAGACTTTCCAAACCCACCTGGATCTGGTCCTGTGACATACCCTGGGTGCTCCTGCATTGGCTGATTGGTTGGACTCGATCTCTAGAGGTCTCTTCCAACCCCCACCATCTCATAATTCTATGACAACTATCTGTGTATGGTGAAGAAGCACATTTCCAGTGTAATCCTGTGCTGAAGAAACAGAGGTGATGGGGTTCATTCTCATGCCATGAGCTGTGTAGGTAGGTCTGGCCCATTTGCTGAGTCAAATGATCACAAGGTCAGCCCTCAATTCTTAAGAAATTCAGCAGATTGTCCACACTTTAGACAACTTGAGTCCATGAAATCCAAGAACTTCATTTTAACCATATAAAGCTGGGTAATAAACTCCAGTGCAATAATTTTCTGTCTAATAGGAGCTGTCTCAGGCTAGCTGCTCTATTTTAAATATCCAAACCAGACTTGTAAACTGCCTATAAAGCCAGAAAGCATTTCTGAGCTCTCCACTGCTTCAAACCTCTTATTTTGTTAGGCAAGAAAAGCCAACTTGAGCTCTTGTTGTCTTCTGGCTTCCATGATTGCTTGAGATTTCAAAGCAGAGAGATCAGCTCAGCTTCTTGTCTGCAGGGTTTTGTGCTAATACAGCTGAAAACAGGGAAAATCAAGAGGAAAAGACTTGTCAGTGAGTATTATAATGCTAGATTAGAGTGGTCCAGTGAAACTGGTAAAGGGTGTTAGAATTCTCTGTCCCTCTAACCTTTCTCCCCATCACCTTTACTGGTAACAGCAATAATAAGATGAATTTCAGTAGTGAAAAGGGCTCCTTAAAAGCCTAAGGGAGGGGTGAATCTGATAGCACAGCCAGAAGGGAATAAAATTAATTTGTTTTTAGGAGCTACTCTAAATACTGCTCATCCCAGGGCACCTGGCAGCATCACCTCTGTCTTCAGCCATTGCTGTGTGAGTCTCAACCACGAGCATGACTTTGAGAGCTGTAGAAGAACCCTTAGCATACGTTGAATGCTCTTAATGTTCATTTTTAGAAAGTTTAGTGATCCAGAGCTTTTCCAACAAAAACCATAAATGAGAATTTCAAGTGGAATTCTTGCTTTAATCAAATTACCAAGGAAAACAGAAAATGCAGAGATTCCAGGAGGGTTACATTCTGTCTTACTGGGGGATGCAGACATTCTGTAACAGTTCCACATCACCACTGGAGCTGGTTTCCCTCTTTGGATTTCATTAATACCTGTGGTAACTGCAGTTCTTTTCCTGGTCCAAGTGACCTAATTCTTCAAACAGCTCAGGAGAAGATATGGAAAACAAACAAAACCACACTGCCACTTGAAAACTTAGTCTATTTAAATATATTATCTTATTTCCAGTTCATTAAAAAGAATCCAAGCTTCCACAAGATCATTTCTCTTTCTAAGAAAGCACATGGCCCATGAGCAGAATGTAATGGGTGCTGGCAGTGTATTTTTGAAACCTTTGCTGCATACTGAATAATCAGTGATATGATCAGTTCTGTACAGCACTGAGGAGAGCAAAGATGCAAATTGAAGATGAACTGGGTTGGTATAATTTGAGCAGAGAGATGAGACATTGTGTGGCAGTGGGGAATTGGCTGCAGCTCTTAATTGTTCATGGCCAGGCTTTTAACTATAGACTTGTTTAACAAGGCTGAGTTTTTGTAGGTAGAACTGAAATCACAGTGAAATTCCCAATGCAGTCACTCACACGTGATGTCCTTGCCAGGTGAGAAATTATTTAGGAATGAGAAAATGAAAGTTAAGGTGTTAAGCAGTTATTTAGAGTAAGCACAAGTTTTTTTAATGGCATTCCCTACAGAACTGGCAGTAAGGTGGTGGTTTTTTTATTCTTTGTTCACAGAAATAATGACATTACAGCTTGTTTTATGAGAATCTGTAAGAATAACTGCAAAAATCCCACTGGAAAGGAAAAAATTACCCATTAGTCCTGTACTTCTTCCTTCTGTAGCAGCTCAGGGTCAGTGGGGATGAAAAAAGATGTGGAGATCAGGCAGGCAGCAAATATTTCCTACTGATGCTAGATGCATGGCTATTGTTAACTATTCAAACCTGAATCCTGGGAACGTGCTGCCTTAAAACAAGAAACCATTTGCTGGGGGAAGATGGCTGGGAGTTGAGATTGCTTTTCTCCACTTCATTCCCACCACGGGGCTTGCAGTTCAATATTATTCAGATTAGCTTTGGGGGATTTTTATTTTATTTATTTTTTTCTGCAGGATGTGCACAATTGCAGTGGGTTGGGTTTTTATTTCCAGGGGATTGAAAATACCAGCTCTGAAAGAAAACCACAAAAACCACCCTAAACCTAAAAAACATTTGCTCAATGAATAAGAGCAATCTAAATTCCTGGGTTTTTCTTGCAGTAGGAGCAAGTGCTGAGCTACACTCTTCTCTTTTGCTTCCCCCCTCTGCCTTCTGCAGTCAGGAAGCATCCTGAGCTTGCTGCCAGTGGAGCCTGTGGCTTTTGAGGCTTGGTCACCCAGTTCATTCCCTTAATGCTGACTCAGAAATTCCTTCTTGGTGTTGTGGTAGGAAACACAGTGATCCCCTTCACACAGCTTCCATCTGACACCTTGGCAAGCCAGCTCTTGTTTTTCCTTCTTGAGCTACATTCCATTTCTCTCTCAAAGGAATAGGAGACCAATATCTTGTCAGGGGTGTGATTTATGATTAATTGTTTGAGGACCAACTTTTCTGCAGTAACATAAAACTTGAGAGTGGAAATACAAATTACTGTATTGTTTTCCTTGACACAAATAGCTGCTTTGACTTCAGGGAGTCTTACCTTGCCACGTTTAAGTCTCTTAATGATACCAGCAGGTACTTTTTCCTTCAGAAGATTTATAACTTTCCAGTGAAGTGAGGGATGACAAAAGTATTAAAAAAAACAAACAAAGGTCCATGGAGGTGCCAAGGGACAGTTAATGAATGGAAAGATGAACCCAATCCACCCAGTGACTCAGGATCATTTGGATAAACCAATCAGCAGTGGCAGATTCCTTCCTTGGGGAGACTCTTGCAAGTCTTGTCCACAGACTCCAAAACTCAGGAATTTTTAGGCACTTCTGCAGGGTTTTTATTATCTGCTGTTTCAGGAGGGGAAAAATATTCCAGTCTGAAAAAAAACCCCAAACAAACCAACAACAAAATTCAAAGGAAACTGAAAATTCCTTAAAATGATGCAAGTGAAAGGTTATTTATCACTTTTGTTGAGTATCTGTTTCCCTCCCTGTGTAACTCTCAATTTTATATGTGTTTTGGAAAAAGGATTTGTGATAATTCCAAGTTTGAAAAGCCAGGGTCAGTCTTGCATATGGAAAGGTGATAGGATTTTTCTGCTTTCCTCTTAGTGCAGAACCTTAACTAGCTCAGAGATACACAGAGGCATGGCCAGGGGAATTACTTGCACTAAGAATATAGAAAAACTCAGGTTTTCTTCTGTTTCAGCCTTCAAAGAATTCTTATGATCTTCAAAGCAGCATGAAGAAGGTGATTAGCTACTCACTAGCACTTGACTCAATGCAGTTTCTCATGAGGATCTTACAGATTTTGGTCCTAAGAGTGCCTTGGGTGGATTTTGGGGTGGATTTTATTGGTGTGATGTCAATTTTTTGTCTTCTGAAGACCAGTGGAGAAATGACAGTAAGGCTGAAACAAGCAGTAGAAATGTCTCTGTTTCCTCCCCTGGAAATAAACACAAGAGAAAGGACAGGGAAACAGTTTGAGTTTGGTTTGTTGGGTTGTACTTAAGAATCTCTCCAGAAAAAAAAGGCCCTAAAATGATTTGGAGCCCAAACATCAGACTTCTGAGGGGCAAAACTGTAAGATGCCCACAGATGCCACTACTTTTGTGTCTCCTTGTGTGCAAGCAAGGACTTGCTAGGTTGAAGTATTGCTATTGAGAGGCTCTTTGACCCAGCTCTTGCTCCAGAGTTAGGGCCACACTGGGTGCTCTGTGTTTGGTAGAAGAGGAGGTGTGTGGTCCCTGCAAGGCTCCTGTGAAGCCCACGGGGATTCCAGCTGCACACAGAGAATGGTTTTCATGTGATGCACAGAAAACCTGACAGTCATTCAGCAAGCCTGCAGAATCAACCCCAGTTAGGCTGTCCCATCCTCCCAGGCTGTTTGCTGCAACAAGATACTGCCTTTCAGGCAGGTCTTGCAAGTGACAGCAACCCCCAGCTCAGCCAAATGAGAAGGCTGCACACCAGTGCTCCTCAGCCCTGTGTAGTTAGGATTTCAAATCACTGCCTCCCTGCCCCAGCACACAACACAAGCTCTCCACAGCCCCTTGAAAACGGATATGAGAACATTTCCCAAAGCTCCACTTAATGAGCTGTAAAAATGTTTCTTATTTACCAAATCCCAGCAACCAAACCACAGCTTGAACAGTATCACCAGCTCTCTTCTCCCTAGAGCTGGGGAGTTCATCCTGGCCATAGGAAAAGGGTTTAGAGAGAGAAAATTCTTCACCTTCTGCTCTCTTGGGGCTGTGTCTTCCTTGTTTTCCACACAAGCCCAGGTTGCTGTGGGGTCCTGTCACATTAGAGCAAGGAGAGTTTTCCTCCCTTAACAGCAGGTCTGCTCCCATGATCCTTCATCTTCAGTAGCCTTAATTCCTGAGGGACAGTAATGAGAGAGATTCATGTTACACACACACTTCATCTGTGCCAGATGGAGCAGTGATGAGGCATTTTTGGCTCAGTGGAGTCGCTTTGCTTCCCAAAGAGCTTGGTTCTTATCCCAGTGACCCCAGTGGCAATAGGAGTATCTGCACTGATGTTCATGAGATACTTTTTCTCCTGCTATAAATGAATCTGTGTCCACTGACAGGCACAGATCTGTGCCACTGACAGGTTGGTAGAAGGATAAAGTCTCTTCAGAAAGAGTCAGGCCCTCAAGTGTTGCTGTGGATCATCCCACTCCATACAGACAGGCTTTGGGGCACCACTGAATCCACCAAAGGCTCTGCCCCTGTGGTGCTTCCATGAAGAGAGTTGGTGGGAAAGCAGTGATGGGCTCAGACATCTCACTGGGGGGGAGCACTACTGCCTGTAACTGTGGAGAAAGAACCTGAAAATAAGTGAGGATGCCACCTTGTGAGAATAAATTACTTTCTGGTTGCAACTGGAGAAGTGGCTGCTAATCCTTCTGAAAGCTGCTTACCACAGGTAGAAGTGGAGAAAATCAGCTTGGCAGAAGACCCCAGGACAGCTCATTTATTCCAAAGCTCCTCACTGCAGTGGGTTTAGTAAATTCATCCCTTTAAGGACTTTTCTGATCCTTACCTTCAGCTCCCACAAGCACCTGTTGGAAAGAGTTTGAGATTTTGGGGTGTGAGGGCACTTTGCACAATTGGTGAT
This sequence comes from Ceyx cyanopectus, assembly GCA_013401355.1. NCBI lineage: Eukaryota > Metazoa > Chordata > Aves > Coraciiformes > Alcedinidae > Ceyx > Ceyx cyanopectus. The sequence goes on along the minus strand of VYZU01074092.1, from coordinate 66,350 downwards.
GCATTATCCCTTTTCTATTTCATCAGGGCAGGAGAAACAACCTCTGTCTTAGTATTTCCTTAGTGCTCTTTACTTCTTTCTCTCCCTTAATATACATATTTAGTTATTTTTATTAAATGTTTTGAAATTCTGGTCCTGTTGGGTAAAAGTGTAAAAAAAATCTGATATATTGATGCTGAAAGTTGTACCCCTGGTACTGTAGACATGCCAGATTCAAACATACTTTTTGTTCCTGAAATCTCAAGTAACTGAGTTCATGCTAAAATTCAAGATGCTTTTCTGCTTTGTAACTTCTCTTGTAGTGAAGTTGCCAAGCTGAACTGTGCTTATTTAATACAGTCACTAGATTAAATTGCTTGAAAAGAAATGATTTTTCAATGAAGCAATAATTCTGAGAAAGCTTGCAGCACTTTTGGCTAAGATCAATCTAGAAATAAAAAAACCCCAGCCCGTTGTTAGGCTGGAAAAAGCAGAATTTCTAGGGATGTATAAAAGGATTAAGACTGAAATGAATTTTCAAGATCATGTTCCCTGGGATGTTTGCAGTTGCTCACAAACCAGCTCCTGTCTGCAGAGCAAGGACAGCAGCCCTGCCATTCTCCCTACTGCTGCTCCAACCACTTCAGGCAAAATCATCCAAAGGAGCTTGAAAACACTGGATGGGAAGCAGCTTGGGGAGAGAGGGCACAAAGCACCACTGAGCTGCTGCCACTGCACCACTTGTGGCAGGATTGGTGCGGGCTGGCAGGCTGGGCAGTGAGGAGGGCACCCCTGCAAGCACTGTGCTCTTGGCTGCTTGCTTTTCTTCTGATGCTTCCAGTTCCCCCAGACTTAGAGGACTTTATTGTTGCCAGGACTGAGTAATAGAGGATTTTCTTCCAGCTCTTTGAGGTGCACACTTCTCCAGGTCACCTGAGCCAGCACACAGCCCCAGGGCTTGCTCCAGCAAGAGGTGCTGCTCCAGAAATCCACGCTCCTTTTCAGGAATGCTAAATGTCATTTGTTATACCCTCTTCAGGGGACTTTTTCTTGGCACAGAGACACAGCTTCTTCCTAAGGGTTGAATTAACAGCTCTAAGCTTACCTGGAGGTGCTGGTTCTTCCCCCTTTCTCCATGCCTTGCCTTAAGTTAATTTCTCTCCTGTGCATTTCACTAGTTGAGGTTGCTGGTGGCATCCAGTTTGAATTCTGACAACACAATGTTTTGGACACTCATTCTAACACCTTCTCTTTGGGAAGGGGCTGTAGTGGATCTACTCAGGAGCACTGTGGCGTCTGGCATCTCCCATGGAGCTTATCCCCTGCCTCAGGGAGAAAAGAGAGGTGAAAATTCTGCCTTCTGGTCTGTTTCTAAAGTCTAACCCTTATGTGACTTCAGTGCAGCTTCCCAAACAATATTGGTAATCCTCATGGGAAAGGAAAGGGCTCATTCCTAATCCTTTACACCAGCAGAAAATCTGCACGAGGTGCAAGCAGAGGTTTTAATTGCACACTCCTCTCACTTTGGACAAGCAGAAATGATTGCAGTCAGTATGAGGTGAGGGAACAGAGCCTTCAATATGTGCTGGATAACTGGGATAGAACTTAGCTGCATGACTTCATCTGAGCCTCACAGAACTCACTGGTGCCAGTTCAGAAGTTCATTACTGGTGTGGCTGGGAAAGATGGGGTGATTTAATATCATGGTGAGGGCAGATTGAGCCAGATCCCTCCCTGGAAAGCTGTAGCCCTTTGAAACAACTCCAGCTGCCTTTGCCTGCCCACAAACAGTGCCATTCCCTAGCTGATGAACTCTTACAGTCAATGGGACTATGATGTTTTATTCCAGTTCAGCAGCTCTGCCACCCTTTTCCCTCCCAAGGACATAAATCCATTTCTCACCATTGTCCTGATTTACTCCTTTTCTTTAATATATGCTCTTCTCACCTAAGATCAACCCTGTCTTCTCTCATTCTCCAAGGGAAAGAGCTTTGGTAGAACTTGCTGTCAGCTTTTTCCTCTGCCCCTTGCTGCCATCAGATATACAAGGGGGTTGTATGGGAGGAGGATGCACAGTCAGAAAAGAACTCCCAGTTGTGTGAGGGGCCTTTAGGGAATGTGAAGGGAAGGAGGAGGAATGGAGATCTTCAGAGAGAAAATTCTCTGTCCTCTGGGAGAGCAACAATCTGGAGAGATCCAACAGGTATCCAAGGGCTAAGCCATCCATTTTCATTTTAAAATGATTTTATTGCATAGTACATGCAGAGTTTGAGGGCAGTTAAACATTGCTATGAAAAAGCTTAGGGATTTTTTTTCCTTCTTATTTTTGGAGGGGTTCAGTTTCCAACAGAAATGAGTAGTTCTTGTTGTTCTCTTGTCTATTTGCTCTAAACTTCTCATTTCTTGGGCAGCTTCAGTGAAATATGAACCAGTCTCAAGCAATTTGATGGAAAGGAGGCACTCTCAGGAATATTAGCTCTACAACTCCTGTAAGAATGGGTAGCAGAGAGAAATCCCATTAATATTGCCATTCAGTGAAAAGCTGCAGGGTGAGTTCAGCTTTATTAGACCTGAAAAAATCCACCAAGGAAAGGCTTCATTAGTTCTGTTGCTCACAGAACTACCTGTTTATGGAGCAAAACCACTTTCTGAGCCATTTAGAGTGCTAATGTTCCTAACTGCTGGGTGAGGCAACAAGTGGCAAGGCTGTGCCAGTAAATCTGTGTGGACTGTAACTCCAGAAGCTCCTGACATGCACTGGGAATGTTGCATTTGTTTCCCAGCTCAGGATGAGGTGAGAGGGGAGCAGCCAGACCTTGAGCAGCTCTTGAACTCCTCCTTTATATGATATATTTAATGGTTTATTTTAAGAAACATCTGAGGGAGCTGAGGTTGTTCATCCTGGAGCAAAGGAGGCTCAGGGGAGACCTTCTGGCTCTGGCAGCTCCTGACAGGAGGCTGGAGCCAGGTGGAGTTGGTCTCTTCTCCCAAGGAACAGGTGACAGGACAAGAAGAAACAGATTCAAGCTGCACCCAGGGAGGCTTAGGTTGGATATTTAGGAAAAAAGTCTTCTCCAAAAGGGTTGTCAAGCCCTGGAACAGGCTGCCCAGGGAGGTGATGGAGGGATTTAAAAGCCAAGCAGGTGTGGTGCTGAGGGACATGGGTTAGCAGTGGGCTTGGCAGTTCTGGGTTACTGGTTGGACTTGGTGACCTTAAAGGTCTTTCCCAACAAAAATGATCCTGTGATTCTGTGAAGGTAACACACCCACAGTGTCCTTTTCACTCATCTGAACCAGCATGTGTAGCAACCTGGGGCACTTGGCTTGCTTAGTCAGAAAAATGAGAGGCCTGTGAAGACTGAACTCTCTTTGCTCTTCCCATTTGCTCCCTTCCAGTGCTGGAATAGGGAGCTGGCAGACAGGCTCAGCATGGGAAAGAAGCTTCATCATACTTTTCTATTTACTTATGAAGTGTTTCCCCTTGTTAATGCACCATAAAACAAATGTAAAGCATTCTTAACTGCTTACAGTAGAGAGGAGATGTACTTGGAGAAAGCTGTAAATCTGAGGCCAGCTAATAGTGTTTTCTGGATAGAAAAGAAATGAAATTAAACATCTTTCTAAGGAATATAGTTTTGAGGTTGAATTACAGATATTTAAATAACATATTGCCCTAGAGTTGAGCATTAAACTGATGGTTTTGGAAATTCTACCCTAAATTGTTGAAAGAAAGGAAACAGACAGTAGAAAAGAGATGTAGATGAAAAATTCACATGGAAACTAATTTCCTTGATTTTGATTAAACAGCCAAAATAAAATTTTGCCTGATGTGACCACTTGCATGAGAGATCGCTTTCAGTTGGCAGCACCTTGCAATTCATTATCTAATAAATACCTTTTTATAGGATGTTACTGTGGAAAAAGTAAGCTCCTGTTAGTAAGAGACTGTCAATTTCTCTCCAGTCCTGCAGAGCATCCAGGGAAATCAACATTTGCAGTGTATTTATTGCCTGACATTTCCAAATCCAGTCCAGAAGATGTCGTCACTTTATATTCTCTGTGAGGAACTAGGAGAGGAGGCATTTGGGCTCTGACTCCAGCCAGCAGCAAAGCTGGGAGACTGAATTCCTGCTCTGGGTGTAGCACCCTTCAGAGAGCTGAAAAAAGGAGCCCAAATTTGCTGTCTTCAGCACCCCAGAGCTGTGCTGATTTTATTTGCTTACGTCTAAAAGGTAGGGCAGTTGAGCTCAGCACTAAAATAAAAGGCATGGAATGACTAACGTTCCCTTCTGCTGACTATGGTGACAGTGCCAGGCTGAATTCCACAGCAGAATCCAGGCTGACCTGTCTCCTGCCATTTTTACATTGTTCTTTTTGCTTGTAATTCCTAGAAATTACAAGGCTTCTGTTTCATGCCCAAAGGGCCAAACTTTTACCCTGTCTACAAGCAGCTTTAGCCTTGAACCATTGTACTCTGTTCCTCAAGTACACCCAGCACATAATTGCAGTGGAAGCCAAGACCCAGGGTGGCTGTTTCCTCCTTTCTGGAATGAGGCTGCTTTTGATTCACCAGGGATCTCCCACGTAGCTTTTTCTTTGTCAGCCTCATTCCTTCTGACTGGATTCTGACCAGAGCTGAGCTAACAGTTTTGAAGCATCCAGGCAATTCTCTAAGTGTAATCAAGATTCATACAGTTTGTGGTTTTGATTTTATTTATTGTTTTGCTTTTCATCAAGCCCTAAGGAATTCTTTTCCCCCAGAAAAGATCTTTCCCTTTCAAATAGTAGTTGGGTTTTCTAGATTACTTTTCAAGCTGTGCAGATCACATCAGAATAAAGGCAACACTGTTGTTCTGGTTCCTGGGGTGCCATTGTAAAAACTTGTTCTATTTTTCCCCTGAATATTAAAGGAGCCTTCTGCCAAATTTTGTCACTTCAAGATGTAGGAATGAAATAAAACCACAAGAATCATGAGGCAGTTACTGCAAGCAGAAATATTTTATTGTCCATAAATATGTGCAGCTCTGGGGTGTGATGTGTCCTCTGCTGCTTTTCCCAGTAGGTGATACAGGGTAGTATTACAGAATGAGTGTAATTAGGTCTTCAAGGATAATTAACTAAGCAAAGACTTGTGCCAGCAAATGACCAGTACAGCAGAAGCCCAGTAGGGAACACCCAGTGTGCTTAGCTCTGAGGGTGAAACCTGGACACTGCCACTCAGCTCTTCCCAGATTCACAATGAAATATCTTATTTGCTCCCCACAAACATTATCAGTGGAGATGTTTCCCGAGTCTCTGCAGGAAAACCTCCAAGGTTCCAGCGTGTTCTGCACTGCCTGGGAAGAGGAGGAGGAGGATGGTGACTTAGGCCGTGCTTAGGCCTCCATCGGCCTGGTGAGGGAGGGCTGAGGCCTGGTGGAAACCCACAGAGTGGAAGGAGCTTTCTGTGGGTGGGAGCGTGTCCACTGTCCTCCTTCCCCTCCTTCAGCACATCCATCTGCACCCACAGAAGACATTTGGGAAGGTTTAGTGGCATGATCCAGGTTGAGAAGCTGACAAAGATCCCGTGGTGAAGTGCTGAGGGCACAGCCGTCCAGGCCCATTTAGACAGAATTACTGGGACTTTTTCTTTCCTTGTTTTCAAAAAGCCATTTTCCTGTGCCACCTGTCCCCTGCTCATCCCACGAAGTCCTGCCTGGCTGAAGATGTCCACGAGCAGTGCCCTTCTCATCCAGGATATCCTACAAAAGGCACTGGAGGTCATTTATTTGGTAGGGACATCTGGTTTTTGTCTGCTCGAAGCAATTTCTTTGACTAACCACATCTGGTCTGAGCAACGTGCACTATATTTATGTGGCTACAGCAATTTCACTCTGGTTCTAAGATCTGCAAAAGGTTGTTCATTTATGAGAAAAAAAAACCAACTCAAAATTCTTTTGTTAGCATTGCTGTGGAATGACTTTTCTTTAGGTTACCTTGAGAGATCCTCAGACACCGTGTGCTGAGAGCAGGCTGTTAACATCAGCCAGACTTGCTCTTTGGCAGCCTCATTTAATTACAGATCCATCCTAAAATTTGGTTTGTCCTCATTGGAGAATATGTTCATTTGAAGCCAGCAGGAAAAGCTGTGGAAGAGGTAATGAGTTTGTAAGGAGGTGGCCTGGCCTCCAGTGATCCTACAGAGACTTCTCTATTCTCAGGGCTGAGAATAGTTCACTCGATGGCTTTTGCAGACTCCAGAAGTCATCAGTGATGTTCAGTGCTGTGTCAGAAGACCCTGATGACAAGCAGATATTAATACATTTCCCCCTTCCCTGAAAGAAACTGGAATGACAAGCCTCTGCAGAGTGTTTTCCAGTCCCTCTGGTACCCAAGTGTCTAGGTTCTGGCACAGCACGGATGCTGACCTGTAACTCTTGTGAACACAAGAATACAGCACGGGCACACAGCCAAAACTCAGAACCCAGGGAGTGGATTTCCTCATAAATAATGGTAATATTTTGAAATGCTACCACCTTCTGGCAGCCAGGGGAGAGCATTCAGAACATTTCTTGGTGCAAACCATTACAGTGTCTCTCTTCATGAGAAGGCAAAGTGCCTGAAGTGAACTTGGAATCTTACATTCCATTTCTTTTCTGGCAGAGGATTTGCTTTCAAAGAGTTGTTGGTAGGGATTTCTGATGTGTTCCTGTCAGGGAAATTATCATGTGCTTTTTCTGCTTCCTTTTCTTAGTTGTTTTAACAGGTGCCCTCAGTGTTCATTGGGAGGAATTAATCCTGTTTAGGAATCAGTACTTTACATGATAGCTTCCTTGAAATGCATTCCCAGTGTTGGCTTGGGCTCAGTCAAGGACATTGCATCTTTTTACAGGGCAGGAGGAAATGGGGAGATGTTCTCCTCACACAAAGTCTCCATCCCATCCTCTGGATACTTGGAAATTACCTGCTTTTCTAGAGGCACTTGCAGGGGTCTCACAAGGGCCCCTAGGGATTAACCGTGGTCAAGACAGGGCTGGACTTCTATGGGAGTCAGTGGAAGGAAGGAATTCTTTCCCTCTGATCATTTCTTTCAGTCATCAAACAAAAGGCATTAGATTAGCAGCCTTCAGGAGAAGGCAAGACTTCTGTCTCTCAGGTTTCTGTGGTCAGAGAAAAGTCCACTTACTGGATGCACAGAAAAAATACAAAGCTGGCAGGAAAAGTTCTTGTTTTATGGGAAAGATTTGATGTATTTTGTGTGTGTTTGGACTGGAGGGTTTTTTCGTGTTTGGTTTGGGTTTTTTTTTTCCCCAAAACATTTGTTTTATAACAATACAAGTAGTTGTTATATTTATATATCATTGGGTTTTATTTTTTCTGCCCTGAAGAGCTTTAGAGAAATATATGCTCATTTTTTTTGACCGGGCATCTCTATAAATAATTTATTTCCAGGCAACTTGTTTTAAATTTCTTATGCAAAGCAGGAAGGCAGAAGATGCAGAACTCTGTACTTCATGTGTAGAAGCTATAGGGCTCTGCTCATATGACTGTGAAGTTGGATGTAGCATCTGAATTTGTAAGAAGGTGCTTGGAACACAGAGGCAGCCACAGAAAATGGCTTTTGTAAAGCTGCAGGTGGGGTTTGGGAGACCTGACCATGGTCTGCCTGCAGTGGCTTTGTGATATAACCTGATTTATCTGCTTTAAACAGCATGAGAACTTGCTTAATTCATTGCATTTAATAGTGAATATAATAGTGTCTCCACCAGCTTCAAAATACTTATTTACATTAACTTTTAGTGGTGCTAAAGAATAAAGACAATTATTATTTCCTCAGAAAGAGATTGAATAATGACACGTTGATGTTGTGATTATGCTGACTCTTTGAAAGGCAAAGATCCCTATATAGGTAATTAACAACTAAAGAAAAAGATGTACTCTAGGAAACTAATTATCTTTATTCCTATCTGACAGTGATTAATTTAGAGTGGAACAGTTGCTACACAACATTAAACTGCAATAAATTCTCCCTTGAGCTGATAGGCCGAGTGAAGGCAGGCAAATAATAAATGAAATAAAAGAGAAATTCCATCTCTTTTGAAATGTGGTGGTTATACTGATATAATATTGATTATACTGATTGGTAGCTGAGATGAGCTGGGGGCTGGTGAAGAGGAGACTGTTGCCCTCTCAGGGGTTGCAGATCATGGAGCTCTGAGATGTGCCCTGAAACCCCTGGATGTATCAGGTGTGATGTATTCCTAATTTTGGTGGTAGCATCCAGCAGGGCTCTGAATTCTCATTCCAGCTTCTTTGATATGAAAAGGGGCCTGTTAGCATCTTGTTGGTTTAACCAGGCAAAACAGGCAGGAGACTGAGAGGAAAAACCAAAATACAACCCTACAAATACTCAACAAAGACATTCACCCCTAACCCTCCCCCCCCTTTCCTCCTTTTTTAATAAAACCTTGTCTCTGCCCCTGGGAGGAGGGGGAGGTTTATTCTTCTTTTGATAGATTGCTTTTTAGGGCTGCTCTGTAAGGGAGATTGTGTTATTGAGCCCCAGTACCAGTGGCTGGCAGAACTCTCCTTCATCACTGCCTGCAATTATCAGCAGATAGCAAAAGCAGCAGCTCATAAAAGGGCTGAAAACAATGAGGGAAGGCTGAAGAAAATTAATAAATGAAGGGGAAAAATTAAAATTGCATTTACTATCCATTTCCTAGCGGAATTGGGACCTTTTCTCCTCCTTTTCTCTTTTTTTTTTGTTGTCAGCTCACACTAACTGTAGTTTGAACATTGCCCAGGTGGAGAAGCAGGAGCTGGAGCACAGTTTGGGGTAAGATTGGCTCTGTTTGGGACAGAGCTGCCACAGTGGCTGTTTAAACCCATTTTCTGCTGGAGCAAAGCAACCCGGCCACTCTTGATCTGCTCCACGTGCAGTGATTCCAGGTACTCTTGGTGCTGTTCTCCCTTTCACACTTACAGAACACTCTGCATATTTAGAGGCATTAAAATATTACATCTCAAATAAGAAATCCTATGCAAATAGAAAAGTAAGCAATTAGACTGGCTCTGGGAAGGTGCAGTGTCTGCCCAGTTGCAGGTTTAATGAGACTTTTCCATTGCTCTCCCCCAAATCCAGGAGGAAAGCCTTTTGCAGTGTGCTGAGAATCTTATTCCTCACACAATACTCCTGGTAGTAATTCCTGCCAGCCAAGGATTTATCATCAGGCTTTGAAAAATGTATTCTTTAAAGGAAGAATGAGGGAAAAAAAAAAAAGATTTTGCCATCTACTCTATTCACAGCACATGGCAGTAAAGCTGTGTAGTCTAATCCAAAGAGCTGATGAAATAAAAGAGAGATAACAATAGATTAACTTGGGTTTTGTTAGAATGTATTACATGTTTATCTCCTAGAAACACTCTCAGGATGAAGTTTCACAAGTTTAATTTCAGCCCCAGGACCATCTAATGGGCAGCTTTTTGCTGTGCTCTGTTTAGGAAGTGGGGGGTTCTTGATACTTGTTTTTCTTTTATCAAAAAACAAGTGTTTGAGGACTAACACGTATCTTAACAGAAGAGAGAAATGTGATTTTTATTTCACAGATAGGCAAGCTTGACCAACAACAACAACAAAATCCCCAATCTGGAGTTATCCATGAAGATTTAAAAATTATTTTTCATTTAACATTGGAGGAAAGAGAGGAAAGAAAAGAATAGTAATAAAATTCCATGTAATTCTCTTTTTCCCTGGCTGTGCAAGCACATTTCTATTTTCTTTTTTTCTGCTTTTCTACTCTGCTATGGAAAAACAGGAAGAAAAAAAATATTATTTAATGAAAAATAATTTATTTTCAATATCTATCCTCCTGATCCTTTATCACTATGAACTGTGATGGACACACTCTAGCTGTGAACAGCAGAATGAGCTGTGGGATCTCTGGGCAGCCTCTTCCAGGGCCTTCCTTACCCATCAGCATCCTTGGATCCATCCACTCACCGAAAATTCCCCCCACCCACAGCAGCAGACAGACGATCCTGCTGGAAATGTAGTTGTGTGGCACAAGGGGGAGCTCAAAGCTCAAATTGCTGCTGAATATTCATGGCACTGGCCAGAACCCCCCAGCCAGGCTCTCTTTGCAGTTTCCCAGTGTATTCAACTTAGCTTTAAAATGATGATTTCCAAGAATATAATCGTTTCCTTATAATCCTGCTGCCTTTTTGTGATTGGTGGGTAATTCCAGCTGAAGGTGTAACTCCAGCTAGAGGTAACTCTGTGTGTAACTCACAGCCAGGATCTGCCTCCTGAGACCCCTTTTGTTGGGTAAGGAATTCCCTCTCTGCTTGCCTTTTGGGAAGGCCAGTGAAAAAAGACCCCAGCATCACTAGAGTGTAAATGACAATATGTCTCTGGGAGGAAAGGTGGAGAAAGATGTAANGATGAAATAAAAGAGAGATAACAATAGATTAACTTGGGTTTTGTTAGAATGTATTACATGTTTATCTCCTAGAAACACTCTCAGGATGAAGTTTCACAAGTTTAATTTCAGCCCCAGGACCATCTAATGGGCAGCTTTTTGCTGTGCTCTGTTTAGGAAGTGGGGGGTTCTTGATACTTGTTTTTCTTTTATCAAAAAACAAGTGTTTGAGGACTAACACGTATCTTAACAGAAGAGAGAAATGTGATTTTTATTTCACAGATAGGCAAGCTTGACCAACAACAACAACAAAATCCCCAATCTGGAGTTATCCATGAAGATTTAAAAATTATTTTTCATTTAACATTGGAGGAAAGAGAGGAAAGAAAAGAATAGTAATAAAATTCCATGTAATTCTCTTTTTCCCTGGCTGTGCAAGCACATTTCTATTTTCTTTTTTTCTGCTTTTCTACTCTGCTATGGAAAAACAGGAAGAAAAAAAATATTATTTAATGAAAAATAATTTATTTTCAATATCTATCCTCCTGATCCTTTATCACTATGAACTGTGATGGACACACTCTAGCTGTGAACAGCAGAATGAGCTGTGGGATCTCTGGGCAGCCTCTTCCAGGGCCTTCCTTACCCATCAGCATCCTTGGATCCATCCACTCACCGAAAATTCCCCCCACCCACAGCAGCAGACAGACGATCCTGCTGGAAATGTAGTTGTGTGGCACAAGGGGGAGCTCAAAGCTCAAATTGCTGCTGAATATTCATGGCACTGGCCAGAACCCCCCAGCCAGGCTCTCTTTGCAGTTTCCCAGTGTATTCAACTTAGCTTTAAAATGATGATTTCCAAGAATATAATCGTTTCCTTATAATCCTGCTGCCTTTTTGTGATTGGTGGGTAATTCCAGCTGAAGGTGTAACTCCAGCTAGAGGTAACTCTGTGTGTAACTCACAGCCAGGATCTGCCTCCTGAGACCCCTTTTGTTGGGTAAGGAATTCCCTCTCTGCTTGCCTTTTGGGAAGGCCAGTGAAAAAAGACCCCAGCATCACTAGAGTGTAAATGACAATATGTCTCTGGGAGGAAAGGTGGAGAAAGATGTAAACTTAAGTAATCAAATGTCATGCTGGAGGCTACAAACTGTCATCCATGCTTCAGAAAAATAGCCTTTGAGAGGGATATGGTGGAAAGTTTCTTTTTTACTATGAGTGTTTTTTCTTCCATTGAAGCTTTGGAAGTCAGGCAGTTGCCAGAGGCAGGAACTGAGGGCTAAATGTGCTGGAGAGCTGAGCTCCTGCAGTTGGGAGAAATGACAAATGAGGCAGATTAGAGCTGCTGGAGACTTAACCAGGTAAAGCTGCTCTCCCTTCCCCACCCTGCCTCCAAAGCACGGGGTGGGTAAAGGTTTGTTTAATGCCATCACATTGCCAGTTCCCTTTCTGTCTGAGGGCTAACTGAATTGATTTGAAGACATCTCTAGAAGGAGCAATGAATTCACCTCCTAATTGTTAAAAAAAACCCACCAAACACAATAAAGGTGGGGGCAGTTTATGGCACACTGGGCTCTAATTATCATTAAATAACGAGGATGCCAATAAAAGGCTTTTCATTTCCACTCCCACAAGTGATTAATCACTGCCTCTTGGGGAAGATCCAGCACTTGTGTTCCTGAGGAACCTGTGAGCCCAGGCTCCTGGCATCCAGGTGACTTCCCAGCATCTCTGGAGGTGGGTGAAGCCTGTGCCTGCTGTGGGCAAGGGGCCCTGCTGGGCCAGGGCAGTAGGTGGTATGGGGAGTGCTTCAGTGCCCTGGGACACCCCAAAGCAGCTTCCAGGAGCTGCTTTCAGGCAGGTCTTGGACCCTCTCCTTGCCATTCAGCCCTACTTGCTTTGGGGGGTGCTGTCCCTGCCCCCCTTGTGTGGCACAGGCACCACTTTGCTTTCCCCAGGGGGATAGTGCCCCCAGGAGCTGCTGCTTCTGCTCCCTTCTCCCTGGAGACTTCCCAGCCCTGTCTGGGTGCATTGCTGAGGGAGCTGCTCTGGTTTTGTCCTGCTCTGCTGCCACCACAGCTTGTGTCTCTCACAAGTGACTCTTGCTTCTGCTTCTACAAGTTCCAGACTCACCCCTTCTAGAGCAGAGATGAAGCCACAAGCTTTGCTTGCCCACCAAGTTTGACCTGCACTGAGCTAATAATCCAATAATTTCTTAATAATTTTACATCTTTTCATGTGGGTCATATATTGCTCTCTTCAAGATGAAAACTAATAAAACATTGATTAAATGTTTGGGGTTTTTTTTTCCCCCTCAAGCAATTTGCTGTGTTGGCACCATTAGCTGGAGGGAGAGCTGTCATTAGAGTTTCAGAGATGCTTTTGAGAAATAGATTAGAGATGATTATTGCTGAACAGAACTGTCTACATGCAGGCTATTAACTTCTGATAATATTTATTCTCATGCCAAAGCAAGATCCAAATAGGAGCTTGTAAGTGTATGTAAAACTGTAGACACACTGGAATATCTTGTGCACCTCAGGAATTAATGGACTTCTTCAGTTCAGACACCAATTTCTGCAAAAAAAAAATAGGGAAATAATTTACTTCTGGCCAAACTCTCTCTCTAGTTAATTTTTGCTCTGCTAAGAAGAGGTGATTCATCTACAATGCAAGCAATAAATACTCCCTCACCCCAGCACAACTTTTCTGATTAATTTTAAGCTCATTTAAAAACCTTTTCTTATTAATTGTTCTTTACATGCAATCTCAAAGTAGAGGATTGATGCTTTTTAATCAATGTCTGCAGAAAATATTTGACCATTCCTGAGAGGAAACAAGTTGCAGTCAGTAAAACAAGAGAAGTTGGTTGAGAACTTTTCTGCCCAGTGGCTTTGGTAAAGGATTCTGTGTGCACTGGTAGGAAGTGAGTCAGTGCTTTTCTTGCTCCTCTTGCCTTTTTCCAACAGAACTTCCAAAGCTGGTGGATTTATGCACCAAATAATTTCTCCCTCCTCTGCAAACTTAGTGCCCATTCCATTTGCCATCAGAGCCTCAGTGGTACCAGCCCAACCCACCCTCCAAGATGAATGATGTTCTAGACAACTGAGGCTTGTTCAGATCTATTGTCAGTGTTGAAATGTCACATGCTTGTCTTTTTTTTTTGCATCTATATCATCATTACATCATTTATCCTTCCATCTATTATTTGTTTTTTCCTCCATCCTTGCCATTAATCATCATCATATTTTTAGCACACAGCTAACAAGTGGTGCTTTGTAGCTGGTGCTTGTGCCACAACAGACCTCCTGCTATTCACTCATTCCTTTTGTGTTCAAAATGTGCTTTAATATTGTCCACATCTTAAACAAAGAGAAAGAAAATGAAAGAGACTTCCTGTCTTTTTTTTTCTGATTTTAGCAGGAAAATGGAATCAGTCCTCTGGCTGTTTCTTTTTTTCCCTGCTATTTGTAGTCCTCTCCCCATGGCCAAGCACAGGCAGGTCCCAGTTTGAGGACATTTCAGCTGCTTTCATTTAACAGAAACTCCCAGTTAGGCTCATTTCTGGGTCACATTATTCAGTCTGGTTAGATTTCTGCTTGCAGGTGTCTACATCTAATAGCTCAGGAGTAAAGTACAGCACATTTGTGAGTGTACTAGGTGTAGATGTGTGATGGGAAGGTCAGTTGAGTTTACCTGGCCTCTCAAGCCTCACAGGCTGCTTTGTGTTCATTGACTTGGGGATTTTACAGTGAGTATTTTTACTATATTGAGTATTTTTTCCCCCTAACAACTTGGTCCTTGGTGTAGTTAATCCTGCATGAACTCGTGTGGGTTTGGTGGTGCTGTTTCTGTCTGTGGCAACCAAGAATAAACTCTTGAGCTCAGGATTGTGACCTTACTGCAGAATCAAGTGGGAGAGAAACCCAATTGTGAAGGCAACACATAAATCTTCCCCAGCACCAGCAGAAGAACTGGACAGCACAGGTCAAGCAAATTGGTGGTTGGATAAATATTCTCTTTGTCAAATTTGTGCCAACAGGAAGAATCTTTTCTGCATTTGACCTCTCTTCTAGTGCAGTGGTTTTTGAGAGGAGCACCAAACACTCCAGCAAGGGAAACAATGCTTTGTATTTAATGAGCAAACCATGAATTGAGGCCACTGCCTTTCCCACAGCACTCCCCAGCTCTTCAGCCTTGACCTGGGGAAACACTTCTCTTGCACAAGTGCTGGGAGATTTTAATCTCCAGAACCAGACCCTGTCAGGGGGCTGAACAGGTAGTTCATAGCTTCTGCAATAAAATGCTGCTTCCTCTAGAAGGAATAAAAACTCCAGTGCTTGGGAATGATGGATTCGACTGGCTGGCTGGGGAAAAAGATTAAGCAAAAAGGGAAGGAGTTTAAGAACTCTTGAGTCAGGAGATTTGGGGAGTCTTAGTGTCTGTTCTCTTTCCATACAGCATTAAGGCCTCCTATTAACTTCTTCTAGAACATTTAGCATTGCTGATCAAGTTTTTAGGCTGGAAAGAGGAATAGATTGGAGCTGTGTGCCTCTCACCCCTGCAGCCCAGGATAACTCTTCCCTCTGTGGCTGAAGGACCAAGCACCTGCTAGGAGGAGATATTAAGACCTGAGCAGAAGTGAAGGCAGTGGAGCAGGTCAGAATTGCCTTGACTAGCTCAGCAGAAATCTATTGGAAAAGCAGTGTGAGGGACTGGACTGGGATGTGTGTGCAGCAGTGCATGGGCAGAATGCAGAACAGGCACCAGCTACCTGCATCTGGCCCTCCCAGAGCTTTGGTGGCTTTGTCACAGGGCACTTTGAGTGGCTAAAGAGTTACCTGGGAAGGTGCTTCAGCCTGCCATGGAGAGAAGGGGAGGGTTTAGAACTCAGAGCTGCACTTCATGCATTTCATTGTCAGCTGCTCATTCATCTCTGTGTCTAAGGAAAGCTGGAATTGTGACCTCAGCATCAATGTATTTTTGCTCTGTGTTTTCTTGCTTTGTTTTTAATGAGCTACAGGCAAGGTCTTCTCCCTGTGACACGTCTGGTTACTGTGCAAATGAGGACATTCCTCATCTTGCTTCAGAAAAATTTCTATGCTGGCCTCATAAAATATCCTTTTGCAAACCATGGTCACCTCTCAAGCCTGATGCTGATCTGCAACCAGGGTTTCCAGAAGCATCTTCCAGCTGACAGGGTAGAAACTGAGTCCTGTGCTTCCATGTGTTTTACACAGCCTCAAAACAGGGTGAAAACTGGAGAATCTGGGAGTCAGATTCTCCATCAGGAATTAGCCCAGCTCTGTTCTCCTGTTTCACTTGAAGAATTCTCTCCCCCAGTCAAGGAGTTGCTGAGAAAAAAAAAAGGTGTTTTAGATTAGCTTGCTTTTTTTTCCCCTAGGAATAGCCACAGATGTTACTTTGAGAAGTATATACTGGTTGTTTATTGCTCTATTTTCTGTTCTGTTTCTCAAATGCATTTAATAGGGAATGGTCTTTATGCTGCCAGCTCCCAGGTAGGTTATCAGCTTTTGGGTTTGGATCATTTTCATTGCTCATTATATTCCCTTTTATGGCTACAGAGGTAGCATTTGCTTGTCCTGGAGAGTTTATTCCACTTTAAACTAAAGAGCTTTCCTATCTGATCTCATTCCAGACAAGTGCTTTCCTTCCCTCTAACATAATAAAGACTGTCCAATTAACTTCTACAAATTTCTTTGGTGTTTTCAGTCTGCCTTGAAGGTAGTATTAACTTTGCAGGTACCTTGGAAGAAAATGCAGGCTGCTTCACCTGCTATCCCTAATAACTATTTTACAAGGGTTCTGTGAGGCTTGAGTCAGTGAATAGAAAAAAACTGATGAACACATCTTTTTTGTGTAAGATTTCTTCCATGTACACTCCTTTTCCCTGGGATTTTCAGTGTGTTTGTGGGGTGGCATCATCCATCAACTCTCTTTTCTACTTGCAGCTTTAAATGTGGAGTGCAGGAGGTCATTATTAGCCCTAGAGAAGTGGAGAAAGATCATTATAAATACTCTTTGGCTTTGTGACTTTATTTTTTTTTCCCTTTCTCATCCCATTAGCACGCTGTATTTGTCTCATCATTCCCCATAATTGCTAATAAGCAAGATTATTTGTTGAAATTGCCACTGAAGCCAGGCAAAGAGTCCTGGCAGAGACACTTTCACATCATGTCAGTTCTGCTTCACAAAATCTTCAGGGCAGCTAAACTCATTATGTGCTAGACTTGAGCTTTCTTCTACTCTGCTGGCAGTTATTTAATCATTGCAAAATGAACTCTTTACATAGGTATTTTTAAATAGATAAATCTTCCTCCAGTAGTGTGCAGCTGAGCACTCAAAGCACAGGAAGATTTTTCTCCCTGGTGCACAGAGGGTCTGATTTTCCTCTGGTGTATCCAGATTCTCCCCTGGTGTGACTCTGCTCTACACTACCAGAAAATACATGGATTTTCCTAAAAAAACAACCAAAACACACTGGTTTTCAGGTGCCCTAAGAAGATCTTGAATTCTTCCCAACTCTGCAGCCACAGGTGATTTGTTCCTTGCTCATACAGCCCTGGAGGTCAGGGTCACATGTGCCAAGGGCAGCAGCTAAAACTACAAGGGAAACACCCAAAAAGAAGTGATTTGGAGACCCAACAGATCAGCAGTGGATTCAAATAATTGAATTTCAGGCAAAGCATCCCAGCCCAGGGGTCAAATGATGAATAAATAGAAGACAAACCCCCCACCATCTGCTGATCCCTGCCCAGTGCAAGTGAATGAATTGCTCAGTGGATCTGGAGGCCAGTGAAATAGCTTCTCCATGTTTCTTGCTCCTTGCTGAATGACAAGCTGCAGGTTGTGTTAATGTGTTGTTCTGGGGAGGAGAGAGGGTTTGTGTTTCTTACAGAATAGTTTAGGCATCTGCACAGAATATAGAACAATCCCATTTTTACAACAGCAGAGAAATAAATGGGTAGAGGTGACTTTTAGAACTAGTGGAGGCTCAGTCACAAAGAGCTTGAGGCTGCCAAGTGTAATTTTATATATATTTTTTTATATATATATATAATAATTTTTAATGTGCTTAGCAAATGAGAAGCATCTTGGCAAAAACATCTTTAATTTTGTAGCCAGTGCATTTAATTCTTCTTTTATGTGCATGGCATCTCTCAACTCTCCTCATCCCACCACGTGGCAATTGGTTTCATCAGAATCTCCTGTTATTTCTGCTTTCTGTGTTGCTTCTGAGGTACTGAACTATCCAAAAAGGTCTATTTTGTCTTTGAGGGAAGCCTTTACCTTGATCCCCTTTGATAGGAGAGGTGAAAAAGAACACATTTCAGAATAGCACCTGGCTTTATTTTGGAATAACTGTTCAGAATCAACCATCTTCATCTTTATTTGTTCAGAAAAATGTGTGCTTTCAGTTGGAATGCCATCCCATTTCTAATCAGCATTTCACTTTTTACCTCTTTTAAAGCTGTGTTAACTAAAAACTGAACTAACTTACACTCTTCTTCTCAAGTACTGCAAAACTAGGGTTTGGGGATTGGTGTTTTTTAAATATAATTTATTTTTGTCTGGTTTTTCAAGTACCATAGCTCTGCCCAGGCAGTCAGTGGAGTAACACTGGCTTGAGGCTTGAAGTCTGGAGGAAAATTCTGCCTGCTTGTGCTGTTCCTTGGGCTTCAGTGTAACATTGCTCCAGTGACAATATTTTAATCTAACTTTCCTGGCTATTCCTCCTGACGTTTCTGGGCTTAGCATGAATAAAATAGTAGAGCTGTAACCAGAGTTAACAATTCTGTACCACGATATTTCAGTGAAATTGCAGGTTATTAAATAAAGCAAGCCAATTGCTGATCTTACTTAATGTACATTTCCAGTAATTCAGGATCTGATGTCAACAAAAGAAATGGTTTAGATAGTGCAAAGAAGTGGAGTAATCAGATTATCTTTCAGGAAATGTATAGTGTTTATTTCCAAGTATTTTAGCATGATGCAGAGGCAGGAGAAGGCTGCACAGTTTACAGGCAGCAGTTGGATGAGATTAATGTCATTTTCTAGTAGTCTTTGGTTCTTGGCTGGGGTGGATTGGACACATTTCTATCTTCTCACTGGCTCTGCAGTTCACCTTCAGCTGATACCCTGGCTGGTTCTCCTCCAGATCCACCTTCTCTAAACCCTCCAGTTTCAGTTCACCTGAGTCTTTCTGGGCTTGGCTTTGTCAGAGGAGGGATGTCTCAGTAAGCTGAGGTTTCAGCTAGGCTGGATTTCCACTGCAGATGATGCTCAAGTGCTCAGTGCAGGTACCAAGGCTCTGGGGAGTGATGGGGTTGAAGAGAGAGCAGTGAAGAGCAGTGGCAAGGAAAAGCTTTGCTTTTCACTGCTGTTGATGAGTTTCTGCTCAGACAAAGCAATGCACAGAGAATCACTGAGCAGATCAGTGGAGGCCACGAGCTGACCCATTAAATGAAATTTCTCCTGTATTGCAATGAGATGATCTGAAAAAAAAAAGCTGTGTCAAGCAACCCTGAGCATCTCCAGTGTGTGGCCATGTGGTGAGCAGGGCTGAGGGGTTGCTGAGTGCACCATTGCACCCTGAGAGTTTCTCCTTCCACATTAGTTTATATTCCTGTGAGTTACACATCAAGAAAAATGAGAACATCACTGTTAAAAGGCTCAGTGAACAAAAAAACATCAATTGTGTTTGTCCTTTAAATATTATCCTAGTGAATATGATTTTTTCTGAATTCTTTATTCTAAAGCATTTGGGGCTTTTTTATTTTTTCCCTGGGTTTCAGTAATTATGAAAGGATGGTTTTTTGGAAGCTATCAGCTTTGCTGCATGGAAGAACTTGAGATTGTCAGTTATAAAGGTGCAGATGCTAAAATAGGAAGGAAAACCTCTGTGTGGTTATTAAATTGTTGTCTGTCCATGACTGGAATAGTTTGATGAATGATAAGAAACTGTGCTTTTTATTCTGGTTTGGTGTATTTAAAACCATAAATATTTCTTGCTAATTTCTATTGTAATTTACAAAATATTTGCTCTTTGTAAAACCCCATCGATGTGATTTTTGATTCTGATGGATATGGATCCACTGATGTTTTCTTTTTTCCTCTCTCTTTCAGTTACACCAGCAGAGTTGTTTCCAATGGACTGAAGGCACAAATGAATAATCCTGAACTGAAAGTCAGAGGATTGGACCCACTCATCAGTAATTTAATTGATAAACTTCAGCACTTTAATCAAGTAAGTCATTTTTTTTTTTCTAGATAAAAGCAGTTTATCACTGAGTTTGATACAGAGTTTGTGTGAAATCTTGCTTGGCTCTAATGTCCTGATGCTCTTCTGGAGGCAGCAGTTTAGGGATTCTTTGGATCCCAGTTTAACTGGCCATGGGGGATTGCAGCAACCAGTCTGATGTGTGGTACTGAGTGTTACAGGGAAATAGATGTGGTCAGGTTGATGAAAAGGAGAATTCATTATTTATCTGCCTTTGCATGTTACAGAGTGTTAATTTACTTGATAAATATTAGATATATCCATCTGTGGAATAGTCTTCCATAAACACCAATATGAAACAGTCAGAAAAAAAAGATTAAATGAAAAGTAGCTCTGTAGTGGAAATTCTATTGCTTTTGTCTCCTTTAGAAAGTAAAAATCTGAATGGTCACATAATGAGCTGCATACCAATTTTCTTCAGTTATGAACGTTTGAAAAACAGCTTCAAAGAACACATTTTAGCCAGAAGAATAAAATCCATTTCCCAGCTCTTCCTGTAAGTTGGGAAGTGTTGCTTTCTGTTGCTTCTAATTCTGGTTTAAGAGAATATCATCCTTAAGTAAATGTAACTCCCATCAGATTGAGGTGCTTAGCAATAATGGATTCCAAGGGTGAAGGATTAAACAGAATACTGATTATTGCCCTAAGATGGTTTGTTCTTAAGTACTTGGAATAATATAAGTTCCTTTGATCATAATTTTAGTAAGATTTCTTCAGAGATCAAAGCACCAAAGAAGTTGCTAAATATCTGAGGCTTTCACATACAACATCAAACACGTGTAGCTGTTTTCTGCTGCTTAAATTTTCATTTCAGTTGTGATATTAATATACAAATAAAAACTGACACTGGAAAGCTGATTAAATCAGGAGTTTAAAGTGTCATCAATAGTGTGTGCAGACTGTATAGAGGAAGAGTTCTACAGAATCCCATTACTCATTTTACAGGCAAATTGATTTTTTTTTTTTACATTGAATGATTCTTTTTTCTTTTTTTTGGTAAGGAAGAATTTAAACAGTGATAAATCCCATACCTCAAAGAAGCAGCAGAAACACTGAAAGCTCAGAATAGTTTTCTGGAGGTTACATAGTGCTCCACTGAGCCGAAATAGAANAGAGGATTGGACCCACTCATCAGTAATTTAATTGATAAACTTCAGCACTTTAATCAAGTAAGTCATTTTTTTTTTTCTAGATAAAAGCAGTTTATCACTGAGTTTGATACAGAGTTTGTGTGAAATCTTGCTTGGCTCTAATGTCCTGATGCTCTTCTGGAGGCAGCAGTTTAGGGATTCTTTGGATCCCAGTTTAACTGGCCATGGGGGATTGCAGCAACCAGTCTGATGTGTGGTACTGAGTGTTACAGGGAAATAGATGTGGTCAGGTTGATGAAAAGGAGAATTCATTATTTATCTGCCTTTGCATGTTACAGAGTGTTAATTTACTTGATAAATATTAGATATATCCATCTGTGGAATAGTCTTCCATAAACACCAATATGAAACAGTCAGAAAAAAAAGATTAAATGAAAAGTAGCTCTGTAGTGGAAATTCTATTGCTTTTGTCTCCTTTAGAAAGTAAAAATCTGAATGGTCACATAATGAGCTGCATACCAATTTTCTTCAGTTATGAACGTTTGAAAAACAGCTTCAAAGAACACATTTTAGCCAGAAGAATAAAATCCATTTCCCAGCTCTTCCTGTAAGTTGGGAAGTGTTGCTTTCTGTTGCTTCTAATTCTGGTTTAAGAGAATATCATCCTTAAGTAAATGTAACTCCCATCAGATTGAGGTGCTTAGCAATAATGGATTCCAAGGGTGAAGGATTAAACAGAATACTGATTATTGCCCTAAGATGGTTTGTTCTTAAGTACTTGGAATAATATAAGTTCCTTTGATCATAATTTTAGTAAGATTTCTTCAGAGATCAAAGCACCAAAGAAGTTGCTAAATATCTGAGGCTTTCACATACAACATCAAACACGTGTAGCTGTTTTCTGCTGCTTAAATTTTCATTTCAGTTGTGATATTAATATACAAATAAAAACTGACACTGGAAAGCTGATTAAATCAGGAGTTTAAAGTGTCATCAATAGTGTGTGCAGACTGTATAGAGGAAGAGTTCTACAGAATCCCATTACTCATTTTACAGGCAAATTGATTTTTTTTTTTTACATTGAATGATTCTTTTTTCTTTTTTTTGGTAAGGAAGAATTTAAACAGTGATAAAATAAGGTGTTATCTTTGCATCTTCTTAAGTGTTTGACATTTGCAACACCATTTTAAGCAATAGCTGCTTAATATATTCTGGAGAGCAGAGAACAAAGCAATGCACAGAATGTGCATCAGAAGTTGTGTCTAGGCCCCAGTAATCTTCTGCCACTTCAGTAATTGCTAAACTACCCAGAAGAAAACATATTCTTGGACAAGAAAAAGATGTGGTGAGGTTTTCTGAAGTAATAACATTTCTGTGTTAACAAAACAAGACCCCTCTGGACCTGTTGGCTTTCTCTCTCTCTCTCTCTATGTGAAAAAAAATAATAAAAAGCGTGTTTCTGAAAATCAGAATTATCTCCTAGAAAAGGAAATAATGCCAGATCAGTTTGCTGAGGTTGTGGAGAGCTGTCAACTGCAGCTACCTTCAAACCAACAGGATTCATGTCTCTGAAAGATGTCTCTTAGCAATTCTTCATGATCCCTGGAGCAAATCTACTCACCTGGACCCCAGCTCTTCCTCATCATTCTGTGGCTGCTGCTGCCACCTCCTTCCCTGGCTGGGAGGCAGCAGTGTGGTGCAGGTGAGCTGGAACTGGGGTGACTGGGGCAGCAGTGCAGCTTGGCACTGGCCATGCAGAAGCAGCAAAGCATTCATTTAATCCCAGGCTGCCCATCTTTGGTGTGCAGCAGCTGTCTGGTTGATAGCTCTTTGGTATCAGTTGCCTACAGCTGCCAAGAGATGAATAATCCTAAACCCCATGGACAGGAACAAAACTCTTGGCAATGTATTCTTCTTCTAGTTGGTGCAGCCCAGCTCCAGCTCATTACAAATAATCTGTATTTCAGCATCAGGAGAAACTTCTGCACTGTGAGGGTGCCAGAGCCTGGCACAGACTCCCCAGAGAGGCTGTGGAGTCTCCTCTGGAGACTTTCCAGCTCTGTCTGGATGAGGGATCTGCTCTAGTTGTGCCCTGCTCTGGCAGGGGTTTGCACTCTGATCTCCAGAGGTCCCTTCCAGCCCCCAGCACTGTGTGAATCTATCTGCAGGTTGTCTTCCACTGCTGCCTGTCAATGAGGCTGAAATGCCAGTCTGGAGATTACAGCAGCTCCTCTTTCTTCTCATCTGGGGCTTAAATCCTCTCCATGTAGTTGTTGTTTTCTTAAAAAAAAAAAAAAAAAGATTATGCAAATAGTAGGCTTTTTTATAACCATTTTGCAAAAGCCAAAAGTGAAGTGAAATTTAGAGGAGATTATTCAAAAATTACTGTTCCATGCATCCCTGGCAGATAAGGTGCTTGAATGGCTCATTGTAGCTGCTGATTCACATATCAATAGAATTAGCAAGTTCCAATTTACAGTAACTTTTAGGAAAGCCAAAATAGATCAAGCCAAACCCCGGGGTGATTTTGAAAAGCTTGCAGTTAAAGTGACAACTTTGCCTTCTCTTTTTTTTTTTCTGGTGAACAGAGCAGATGTGAACTGCAGCTGATAATAAACAGAGATCCCTCATTACACCTTTTCTGAGCACTGCCTCTTGCCTCATCATCACACTTAAAGATGCTTCAATGGGTTTTTTTCCTCAGCATAATGCTTTTTACAGTTCAAACACCAGTCCTCAAGGATCAATTGCATGGGAAAAGCAACAAGAAGTGGAGGGAGAAGTGAAAAGGTTTGACTAGAACTTTACCAGCAGGGTCACCTGGGTTTTCACAAGGGTTTAGAGTGCAGTCAGCATTAGGCAAATTGAATATATTTGTCTTTTCTCAGCCTAAATCTACTCTTGACAGATTTTGCTGCTGTGGTGCAAGAAGACAGTGCAATATCCTAGCTCTTCACATGAGTCTTGCTCAGTCTGGATCCACATATTCTCCCTCCAAACTCTTGGATTTGCCAGTTAAACTAAGCAGTGAGTGTAAATTAAACCCCCTTTAGATCTGTATCCAAAGGATGGCATCTTAGCAAAGGTCAAAGCAGCAGCCCTGAGATCTTCCTTATCAATAGCATGAGCTAGCCATGATTTAATCTGGAATGTGAATATAATTGGCTTAGACAATAGAGAATAATACAAGAAATCCTTTAATACTGCTTAATTTAAAAGTGTATATATTTCTTTAGACATCTGTGAATTTAATTGCACGATGGAGGTTTTTATATGAGATTTAAGTGGAGACAAGTTGGTTTGATTTCCATCCAAAACTGTAGCTGACTCAAGACTCCAAATACTCTGTTCTTCATTTCTTCCAATGAAAACATAGAAAAAACTTTCTTTTAGAAGGACCCAGGTCACTACTGAGCTGGTGAAAGTGCTCTGTACCCCAGCAGAGACTGAGTTCTTCAGTGCAAGGCTGGCTCATAAAGTCTTAATAAATCAAGATTCATTTGGCCTCATAGGTCAGGTATGAGAGAGGTTTTCATTGAAGCCAACACTTGTGCAGATGTGCTGGTCCCTCTTTGCATTCCCATCACTGGCAAGGCAAGAACAGCCCTCAGCACCTTCATCTCTGTGTGTCAACAGCAGTGATAATTGAATTAGTACAGTAGTTATTGGCTGATTAATAAATAACAGCAAGAAATGCACATGCTTCAGGAAAATAAAGACAGGATTAATGAAACCTGGAACAATAATGTTGAAAGTCTCGTAATGCCAGGAAAGAGCCACTCAACTGTTTGTTTATTTTCTTTTCATTTCCTACTCTGCCATATCAAAATTATTTATCCCTATAGTCCAATAAATTACCATCTCGGATTACTTCATCTTTTATATACACAGTTTGTTTCTCATCCCATTTCTTTCTCAAAATGTTTGTTCTTCTTAGATCCAGGGGCTGTTTTTCTTCTCCCCTGCTAAGAATCAGACATCTCTTTGCTGCCAGATAGATGCTGAATGCTCAGCTCAGAGAGAAGTGATCTTTTTCATAATCCATAGACAATGAAACAATACATCCCAATGCCTGAAACAATCCAGTTGATTCAAAGATGGAGCAGCATCTTTCTCTGTGGGGTCTGCTGCATGGTTTTCTATTTATCAGGAAATATAGATAGCCATGTATGTAATGTATGCCCTATAGAAAATTCAGAGATCAGATTTCATCAGATCTGTGGTTAAAGCAAGGAAGGACACACAATTGCTGTCAGCACCAGAAAAAGAAACATCATTCTAGCAGCAATTTAACTCTCTTTTTTTTTTTTTTCAAGCTTTCTATCATATACAGTCCTTAGCAAGTCATCTGGGGGGTCCAAAGCTTTTTGCTTTTCTACCATATTTCCACATTCACTTGTCAGTCTCAGCTGAGGAGAGGCACCCATTGTCTATTGGCAAATTCTTTCATTCCTGAGCAAAATCAAAACCAACAAAAGCCCTCCCAGCAGAGAGAGCATCTCACAAGAGAACAGAGCAGGCTGCACAGTAATGGGGATGCTTTCCTAGGAAGTATTCCTCACAATAACAGCTGTAGAGCTCAGGCAGTTAAACAGGATGGAGCTGCTGATTGCTTGGGAGCATTTATCTGTCAGGGCTTCCATTAGAAGGAGCAGAATTCACAAGAAATAGATTTAAACAGTGGGCTGGGACAACTGCAGTCTGTCAAAATCCCCTTCTGGTCTTGGGTTTCTGCAAACTGGTATTGCTTTGAGCCCAGTCATTTGTGCTGCTTCTCATTTCTGACTGAACTCACCCCAGGGGGAGAGGGGAAGGAGCAGGGATGGCTTTAGACCCCCAAACCCTTCAGCTGGGCTCAACACAGAGCTTTGTCTGCCTCCCCTGGGGGGCAGATAGAAAAGCAGAGCAGTTGGTAATGGTCCAGCCCTTAGGTTGGATGTGAGAGCTCCTCACTGGAGGCTGTGAGCAGGGGCTTGGCTCCTCTCTGCACCCTTCTGCTTGAAAAGGGGCTTGGGAAGCTCTAACCTTGGCTGTGCTGTGGCATTAAAAATCCCATCAAAAGCAGGAGTTGGCCCATGAATCATACAGGAGAGCTCAGTCTCACCTATTGTTTTATGGAGGGCATCTATTAACCTGGTAATTTATTGCTAATTGAGGTGTAGATCAGCCCTGGCTGAAATCAGTGTGCTTGAGCTCTGCAGGTTGGCTGCTTGGTTTTGTTAAATATAGTGGCTTAAGCCCCAATTAAACAATTTTAATTAGGAGAAATCACAGTTTTGTATTAAAAAACAGCTTCAGGAGTTCAAAAGAAAGAGAAATAATGTGAAATAGTGGCTCACCAACCTCCAGTGTAGCATTTTAAACCAAGACAAATCTGAATCTCAACGTAAATCCAGCATCTCTTACTATGTGCTAGCAAATATATAATGCTAAAATGCCCCTTTATTATTCATGTGTTGTGTCTCGGGGTGTGCTGTGCTATTTGTCTTGCAAGCATTTTCAGAAATTATTTGCCCAGATGGACCATTGTATGTGTTTTGTTTTGCTCATTGTGGGAAATTAGTCTTAATAAATCAAAATCACATCTTGAGTCACAGCAGTGACTTGAGCCAAGTGGGGGAGAGGGAGGGGAGAGCTACTGTTCCAATCTACAACCCAGCCAAAACATTCCACCTATAGAAAAACATGCTTGGAAAAGAGGAATATTATTTAAAATAATAAAAAAATACAGTATGTCCTGTGGCTTGAGTGCCCAGCTCTGCTTGCATCTGATTTATCTCTGGGCTGGGACTTTTCACAGATGAGCTGAAAAGTGCTTGGGCTCTTGTGTACTGAGGAGAAGGTCAAGCCTGGGAGGGATCTGCTTTGGCCTGAGTTAATGAAGTGAGGTTGTCAGAGTGAAATGATAAATTCTCTTTCATGTAAATACTTTTTTTGTTCTATTAACCTACCATCTTCCTCTGAACCTCTAATGATTGTTAAATCACAGACATTGTTTTAAGTTGTTATGATTAGAAGTGTGATTACAGTATTTACTTTTGATCTCATTCCCAAGGTACAACAACTTATTTTTGGAGGTGATAAGCTTAGTAGAATAGGAAAGAAAAGCAGGGATTTGTGGGCTGATCATTGTTTTCTCAGGGCAGGGGAAAGGTCTTCAAACAATTGATTGATCCAAAAGCCAAAAGGGCCAAAAGGGAGAACAGGGGGTCATTTCCCTCTCTTTATTCAGCAGAGGAGACAGGCAGAAAAAGCAATGTAAGAGAATAAAACTAAAGACCACCTAAAGCCCAAACTTAGTCTGTAAATCTCCAGTGGATCTGCAGTGCTGGTGACAAGGGGAGAGCAAACAACGTGTTTCCAGCAGCAGTTCAGGTGGCACTGGAGCACAAGCTGATGGATCAGACCTGAGCTGCAGGAGCTCCAGATCAGGAAAGGTATTTCTGAGAGGAATATTTGATCTGCACTCCACTCCTATCAGGGTCTGTTCCCTATCTTACACTTCTTTGGTGTCAAAAATCAAGTATTTTACATCCCACGTCCACCTGATCACCCAGACATCCCTGAGCCATGCTGAGAGCAGCTCTCCAGAAGAGATCCCAGGATATCAGGCTCAGATTGTCCCCCCATCATGAACTTCTCTGCCAAGCTGGAATGAAAAGGGAAAGGTGCATGCACCAGCTCACAGTAAGGACACTGCTTTGTGTTTGGTTGTTTCTGCCTAAGAAAATGAGCAGGCCAGGCTGAAATGCCTCAATTCTTCCTGTTTATCATGTTCCCAAGGTCCAGTTTGAATTCATAGACAATAGTTCTTGGGCACAGAGTACACTCTCTACCTTTATACACTGAAATATGTTCCAGTGTATAAAGCAAGAGTATTTATATATCATAACTTGCTAGCAGGATACCTGGAAGTCCCTGCTTCCTTCAGGAACACATCCAAAGGAAACAACAACCCAAATAAGCAGCTTGTCTCTGTATCTGGCACCAAGAAGATTCCTGTGCAGCCTGCCTTGATTACCACCAGTAAATGGAGACTACTGGTTCAGCAGCAGCCTGCTCATTTCCAGAGCAGTGAGTTTGCATACACTGGCTGGCTGGAAGAAAATTGGCTCCTGTGTACAGCAAAGCCTCAGGTATTCCAGTTGGGAATTTTTTTTGCACATGAAAGTTCTTTTGCATAGCAATGAGGTGCCAGTGTGTGGTGGCTCCTCTGCATCTGCAAGTGTGGCCTAGTCCTGAGCATCAATGGGACTTTTGCTACCTTGAAATGGTGATTTCATGGCTGAAAATGCCACTCCCAGACCTATAGTCCTGAAAACACCCTGGATCTTAGTTTCTATACCCCTAAACACCTCAGGGGTTGGCCTGCTGAAGTGTCTTGCATTGCAAATATGATTTATTTACTATGCACTGTTTAGTGACACCTACAATCTGTCCTGCTTCCTGGGACTGTATGCATGTTAAATGAGATAATACATTTATTTCACTTGCCTTTCTCATGCATCTGAAATGAGCCCCTGCCTCAGCACCATTCCGTGGGGGTGGATCTATTTGGGACTGAGTATTCCCAGTCCCAGATGTCATGGATGAACTTCTCATTATGCACAAGAGTCACCCAGGAGACCACTGATTCCCTTCAGTAACAGGTAGCCTTGGTATTGCCCTGGTGGAGCCCAGAATCAGTACTTCCAAATGTCCCTAAAGACCTAAATAAGATGAATTTCTGTTGCCTCTGAATGCTTTTAACCTGTGAAACTGAGAACAAAAATCCCCAAACAAGCTGATGGCCACATTGTGTTGCTTCCAACATTGGAAAAGAAGGTGTGTGGCTCTAATTTATCAATAATTCCAATATGGTTGATACTTTTTCTACATGGTGAGGACTTTTCCACAATTGCAGGAGTATTTCTAACAACAAATTCAAATGGATTCAAGTGAGAAATGATTTGAGCACAGCCTTCCCTAGCCAGGAGCAAGTAACTAGAGCATAGCCTGCTGGAGCATGCAGTGCTTTGAGTGCTGCCATATGTCCTGTATCAGCCTTAGAACAGAACCAGAGTGCCCAGCATCACTGCAGGGCCCTGAATCTTGTTTCCTCCTCTCAGCAGCTACAAGAGGAGCCTCTGACAGGCAGAGTTTTTCCAAATGACATGTTCGTGGGAGTGAACTGGCAGACAAACAATGTAATTATTGGATAATATAATGAAATATGACTTGTGTTTGGCTGCAGGAAAACGACTCTGAACCCCATTTGATGTGGCATTTGGAAGAAGAGAATCTAATAATATTAAATGGATTTCAGGAGGGTAAAAGGCAAGCTTTGAGATTTGTCTTTCTTAGGTCATATAATTGGGGCTAGATGAAGTCACAGAGAGGGGGAGGGGGCCATGGGGAGCTGCAGGGACTTTGAACCCCTGGCTGAAGCTGACCCTTTGTGGCAGTCACTGGAATAAAAGGGGAGCATTAAAGAGCTTTGGTGCATGAAGTTCTAGTCCCAAAGGTAATTTAGGGTCATGCAGCATGATACAGAAGTTTTAACTGAGGTGTGTGAAAATGAATCACTTGGAGTATTAAAGCTCAGTTTTGGACTTCACTTAGAGTGTTTATGAACCATCTGCAGCAATCTTATTATAAAGATTATTTCAGTTATTGCTTCAAATATTTTTTTTAACTTTATTTTTTTTTTCCTCTAGCTTTGCTAATCACTTCCAATTACTTGGTAGACTAAAAGTTCCACACCAGTTACCAGACATGGTGAAATATTATTTGTGTCTGTAATATGATATATTAACTAATAATCCAAACAAAATATAATAAATTGCTACTTAATTCTGAGACAGTCAAACAAAACGAAATACATAGAGAATTTCTTTAGAAAATGTGAATAATTACTTTCTGAAATCAGAAGTTTCTGTTCAGTCTCCTAAGTGTAATGGTAAAAGCCAGCAAGTCATGAGGGTTTATTCAGGAAATGGGATTAACTGGTAATAAAGCATCTCAGTTGAGCAGCAAAGGAAAAGCACTTTACCACTGCAGAAGTAGCATGTAAGAGAAGTGCTGAACAGTCCATGATGACATGCAAAGCTCAGAGAGAAAAGCCAGAGGTGTCATGGTTTCAACATCTGACTGGTAGGGCCAAGGACAGTAAGAAAATCTTTTTATTTTGCATGCTAAGGAGTGTAATTAGATAGCAAGGAATTAATAATGATGCAAAAAATCTCTGTGCAGCATAAAAATTCTAGTGAATTCTGTGAATTTTTGGGGTTTATTCTTTGAGGTAGCCAAAGGAAAGCAATGGCATCCTGGGGGGGCAGTAAGAAAACTGATTTTATGAAAGGTGTACCAGTCCATCCAGGTCTCCACAGCCATTTTTATCTCTGCAGGAAGATCCTCTCCTTGCTGATTCCTCCTGTTTCAGGGCTTTTTGGGCTCCACAGAGTTCTCACATATGGCTGTTGGGCTCATGGAAGAAGTGCCTGAGAGTGATGCCCTGGGCTGGGGTGAAAGGCTGCAGGACCTTGTGTTGTTCTCAGCAACTCTCTTGCAGCTGGATCTGGTTTTGCACTGTTTTGATTAAGCCAGCAGAGGGTTTTTTTGCACGAGGATGTTTTGGGTTTGTTTTTTTTTATCAGGCAGGGGAAAACTTGAATGAGTGTAATCTGGGTTTAGCTAAAATAGTTCAATATGAACTGTCAAGCTGCAGTTAAAATAGTGAGCAGGAGTTAAACTGAGCAGAGTCTCTGTGCAGCTGCTCTTGGGCTCGTGGCAATTGCAGAGAGATCAGATGATCTAAATGCATTAGTTCCTTCTGGCTGCTACACACAGAGAAAAAAAGAACAAGATCATCCTGCTGGAGCCTCAAAGCTGAGTAAATTCAGGTCTGTGGAGGATCCTCAGGGAGACAGTTTGGCTCTGCTCTGGTCCATGAACAGTATTGTCTGGGTCTCAGTGAGTGTCCCCAGCATGGTGAAAACAGACTGTGGAGGGGGAAAGAAAGCACCACAATATACAGTCTGATTTTTAGCTCATTCCTACTCTTTTTTTGTTTTTCTCCTGATCTTCCTTGATCCCAGTCCATGCTGTAAATGAACCATTTGCTTTAGCAGGGGTAGCTGGGTGATGGGAGAAGGGTGGAGCACATCCCTGCCTGTGTGGCTGGGGGTCAGTGTGTGGCCCTGCTCTCTGGGAATACTCAGGTGGGTTGGAAGTGGAGGATGCAGTTTGGGGGTGTGGAGCTTCACTGCAAACCCCAGAATTCAGTCTCAGCAGCACCCCCAGAGCTGTTTCTCAGCCCTGGAGACAGGGTACTGAGCAAGACTTTTGTCTTATTCATCCCTTAGTCTTTCATTTTAGATGCTGCTCCTTCACATGGCTTTCTCTGAAGTTTTAGACATGAAATCAGATGAAGTGTCTGCAGCAGCTTGGGCAGGTTTCCATCTCATCTGGACTTTGGTAGCCCTCAGCAAGCTGTCAGCTGTGATCTCCTGTGCTGCCATGTGTGTGTGTTTGAGCATGCATGTCATTTCCACCATTAAAAGCTGAAGACAGCAGAATGCAAAGCTAGTTGAGCAGTCAGATGCTCCCAGTCAGCAAGTGTAGTTACCTGTGACTGTCATATTGATGGGATTGTTTTTCCTTCCTCTGCCTCTGATGGCTAAGTCAATGTCTATCCACAAAATATCACTTGATGTCATCCACTCTGCTTAGTTCCCAGCACTGAATTGTCTTCCCTTGTCCAGGCCTGTGGCACTTGTTTGGTACTTGATGCTTGGAAAGCATCTTGTCCTGCCCTGCTCTGTGTCAGGTTCTTCCTAAGGATAGCCCTTGAGCTAGCTGCTCTCTAAAAATGAGAATTTTGTGGCTAATTTTGTGTGGTGGCTTTAAATAGGGTCAACATGCAGCTCATTATTTTCTTTGCAGGTAATTTTCCCTCCCATTTCTCCTCAGACTGTCTTTGGGCCAACAAATGGTCAGGCTGGTTTGGGTTTTTCCCTCTCATGATGGTATAAAACGTGGAGCAGCCCAAAATACAGAAGATTTATGTGTTGATTATTATATTTTTATAGCCAACACAGTAATGAGTAAGAAGTGTTAAGAGCTTCACTTCACTGAGTAAAAAAAAAATAAATACTTAAAAATCTCTATTTTTCAGTGCAGAATTTGGTTTCAGAAAACAGCTTGAAAAGTGCCCACTGTAATCACAGCTTCACTGGGAGCTACATGTGCTTCAGAATGCAAGAGATTGAAAAATTCAGAATCCACAGAAGCTTCACCCTGATTCTCTTGTACCATTTTGCAGAACATGCCTCTGAGGATTAAAATAGATGAAAAATAGAGGCTCAGGACACAGATGCTGGAGCTCCAACCCAAATGCTGAGCACTGGAGCTGCTTTGGGTTTAGAATTTCCTTCCTTTGGAAAAAGAGTTGTATTCAGTCACACTGAAAAGTATTTGCTAAAAGGAAAGAAGGATGCACTTGGTCCTTCCAAGTTTTTCAGTTTCCTGCACATCTTGGGGGGGATCCTTTGGTGGTTGCCAGTGGAGTGGGGTCTCTCCAGGGTGCCTGGGTGATGGAGCTTCATGGTTAAACCTGGCTCACAGAATATATTCATTGTTCAGAGTAGGAAAAGGAAGCTCTTCAGGGAAATACATAGTTTTGCTAAAAAGGAGGGTTCCTTCCTTCTTTTTTTTTTCCCCCCTTTGGCATCTATTGTTTTCTCTCTGCAGCAGTGGCCTTTGCACAGGGCAGTAGCTGCCAGCTCCAGCTGCAGGGTGGGAATGGGAAGAGCCTGTGTGTGCAAAGGGCCTGAAATCTCCATTCCTGCCCCACACACAGGAACAAATCACATCCCATTTTCTCCAGAACAGCCAGGGTGACCTGGCTCAAGAGCTGTTCCCTCCCTCTTCCTTCTGTCCATTCCTCAGGGCAGCCACATCCATCCCACATGGAGGTCTGTAGAGCACTTTAATATCAGTATAAACCAGTATAAACTGTAAACTGGTGTGAGAAGAAGAAACACAAAGCCTCAGTTGAAGCAGATCCCCATGTTGAATGAGGACTGTGCTGTCAGATGGTAAATGCAGTTAAATGTAAATAAAGCAGAGTCACTAATTATAGTTTTGCTAATCCAGGCAGAAATAGATGGTCTTTCCCAGCCCCTGAGAAAGGCTGAATAGGTTACTAGTGAGCCCACTCATCAGCACATTCTTAGTATTTCATAATCAAACTGTGTTAAAATGTTTCTTCTTTCTTCTACTTTGAAATACAGATTTATTTAGGGAAAAAATATCCTCTGAGCATTCAGCAAATTTACTGCCAGTTCCCAGATATTTATCTCCCAGTTTCCTCGTGACAATGATCAATTTGTCAGCCACAAAAGGTAGGAGAGATAGGATTTGGTTTAATGCTACAGATAGAAATAATGCTGCACAATGTCTAGAAAACACATTTAGCACCAGAATAGCTATATAAAGGGAATTTTCTGAGACTCTTGTGTGCTGTCTGTACTAGGAAAAAACAACCTGAAGGGCAGAAGTCAGCATGGGTAGTGTAAAGGATAGATGGTGATAATTAATGATCATCAGCAAAAATGCTCAGCAGCAACTTTTTTTTTTCCCCTAAGAAACTTTTCATGTTCCAAATCCATCAGTTCCTGAAACAATCTCTCAGGAATGTTCTCTTCATGTCACTGAAGATCAGCTGTGGTTTGCTTTCCTTTGAACTCTCCCTTTGATAAAGTTGCACTCAGCATTTATCATTCTTCCATCAGAGTCAAGTTTCTCTTTAATTTTGATTTTTAGTATCACTTAAAGGTTAAGTTCCATCCAAATCATGTCAGTTATTCCATCTGTAAAACAGCACAGAAAACTTAGAGAAACTTCATGTTTTTACCTCATCTTTATGTCATGAACTTCATTTTATTTGACTGGGGAGGCAGGATTAGTGCAGAGTAGCAGAGATCCCCCTCTGCTTGCCTTTCTCTAGCCCCATTCTGATGCTGAATTGTCAAGTAGTTTTTTTTTTTCCTTTCCCTCCTAGGGCTGCACGCATTGAAAAAAATACTGAACACCAATTAATTTGTCTAATTTACATGAAAAAGTGCAGAAGATGTCTTTTTTTTTTTCTCTTTTTTTTTCTTTCCTTTTTCCCCCTCCATAATTAACTATATTTTTGCAATTCATTAAAATTCTGCAGCCCTCCACATAATGGAGCCCTATTGATGGCAGAGGAGAGGAGTGCTTCACTGCAAGAGGGGCAGCCAGGGAAGGCAGAAAGGAAGTGGAGGAGGGCAGGATTAGCATTCTGAGGCTCAATTCTGCATATTCATGAGGAAAAAAATGAAGTTAATTCACTTTGGCTTTGTTCTGGGGGGGCTTTCCCTGGGCACAGAGCTCCCAGGGGATGGCTCCTGGGTTGCAGTGAGCAGGGAGGTGCTGGAGCAACCCTGGAGTAGCTGCACATAAGAGGAGCAGAGGGAGGCTCTGGATGACCCTTGGGATCATCCAGTCCAGCATTGCACAGTTCAGAATATTGCAATCTGCAAATCAAGGGGGTGTTTTTGGTGTTTTTCAGTCATCCCTCCTCTTGCTGTGTGTTTGGGTGTGTGTTCTCACACGTGGAGGGGATGGCTGGAATATTTGTAATTAAAAATAGAATATTTAAAGATATTTAAATTTTTTAAATATTCATTTAAATAAATATTAAAAATAGAATATTTTTAATTAAAATCGAATATTTTTATCCCTTCAGCTGGGCTTTGCTGCAGGGGAGGTCTTGAAATCTTCCAGGGGAGAGGTGGTTCCTTGTGACCCAGTCCCACCCTTTACTTTGGCTGCTCCATTCTTCTCCCCTCACATCTGTTTTATTTCATCTGGAGATCAGGAGGAGAGGCAGTGCTATAGACACAACTTTGGGAGCCACTCATTTCATTTTCTTTTCTTTTTTTTTGTCTTATTTTTAATTTTTCCCCATGTATCTAAGGCTTTTGAATGCCAAAACTCAAAGCAGTAACATAAAAGCAATTAATTGGAAACTATTCTGCTCTTCCTAAAAGCTTACAAGTTCAGGCTGTCACCCCCAAATAAATCATCAAGCTGCTTATTACTGTCTACCCCACGACTTGTGCAGGCAGGAAAAGCAGAAGAGAAGTGGAGGTCTTTGTCACTAATACAAAATGCAGCAATTTCAAGCATCCCTTGAGGCACCAGGGTTCAAAAGGATCAATATCATTAGGAATGAGCCCGACCTCCAGAAGCTGTGATCTGGAGAGGAGAAGTTTCCCAAAGGCCAGTCATGCAGCCCCAGCACAGGGGTTAAAAGGAGCTGCCTGTAGCCCAGGGAACCTGCAGCAGCAGCCAGCACCACCAGCTGAGGTGAGGAAAAACCAGTCCTCGGTGAGATTTAAAACCCAAACACTTCATCCTGCTGCTCCAGTGCCTTCCCAGGCCAGCACCTGGCAGCAGAGAAAACCCAACTGGTGCCCCCCCTACATGCACAACAGCCAGGCAAAGCTAAGTGCCAATGAGGTGAGGCCTTGGCTTGCTCCTGCTCTTTAAACAACCCCAAAGTCCTGACAGCTGCAGCCCGTGGGGCTGAGAAGCCACAGCTAGGAGGATGCACTTAAGGAAGGCAATCCATCTTCAGCTGCCACCCTGGCTGCCTGCAGTGGGAGCAAGGCTGCTGTCAGCATCATAGATCTCCACTCCCAGTGTCTGCAACTTGGTTTGATCAACCAAAAACTAAATATTTGAAGCTCTGAGAGCAGAGAGAGCTGAGACAGAGCAAGATGTGTCATCTGCTTCTCAGGCCATGGGGACCCCAAGAGAGGAGCAGCAGCAGCAGGTAGGAGCAGGGAAGGTGAGCCAGCAATGCCCCTGGGCAGGGAGGGGAGGAGAAAAAAGCTCCCCAGGCTGTGTGCTGCTCCTGTGCCTTCCCCAGAGCCCAGGAGGCAGATTTATGTGGTGCTCACTGGTTAGCTTGACCATGAAATATTAAACAGCTATTGACTGGAATGGAGGAGTGCATCAAGATTGATTGAGCCAAGAGTTAAATACTGACTGAGGCAAAACCAGGCTGATACTTGGCTAGACAAGGGGCTGTTTGACCACTGCAGCATTTGGGATGTGTTCTGCTGCTTCCTTTTGCTCCATCTGCAGCCAAGTGGCCCAGGAAGGGCAGATGTCATACATCTGTTACGTGATGGCTGGGGGAATCTGGGGAGCATAAAGGATTTTGGGGATCCACATCCAGCCCTGCTGGTTGTGCTGGATGCTGGCAGAAGTTTCCCAGCAGCAAGGTCTGTACATGGTCTGGATGCTGAGCTTGTTCAGCTTGTAAATCACAACAGTAATTTGTTATTAGGGAATGTTTGCACGTGGTTCTGTTTAGTTTTCAGTCTGTTCCCAACCCAGAGTCACTGTATGTTGCCAAAACATACTTTAAAACACTCAGGAATCATTTTTGGCTCTGGTGTCCTGGTGGCACCTTGGCATGTCATGATCATTGAAAAAAAAAAAAGCCATTTTTACAGTGTTCTCATGTAGGTTGGGGGGGTTGTTTATGAGAAGGCAGTTGTGGCCACAGAGCAGCACTTATAATCTTCATTTCCTAATATGCACTGAGGTCACACCCCAGCATTTGGTTGATTTTAAACACTCCAAAAATGCAAGACAACTTTTGCACTGATAAATGCAGTTTATATCAGAGAGGACAAGTTAACTTCCCACGTAGCTCACCTCCCAGATGTGAAATTGCATTGAGGTCCTTCAAGACAAGCAGAAATTTCACTCCAGTCATTTTGAGCCTCATTCAGCCCACATGCTTCCAGTGGTGCCTGTTCCCAAGAGCTCTGCTTGCTGTACCAAGTGTGTCTAGAACATCATTTTGTATTCTCTCTAGGGCAGGAAACCTCATTTCCTTCCTTTCTTCCAGCTTTGTGCATATTTATGGATAAACAGTTAATGATTCATGAAGACGAGCTGCCTCGCTTCTTTTGAAAGTATTATGACTTGTTTTGATAAAGAAAATCACCAAATAAACTGTATTTTCTGTTGAAAGAAAGAGAATTCCCCTCCCTGCCAGCCCTTTATCTCAGGTGTGCTCAGTAATTGCAAGGAATTTGCCTTAGGAAGGCTTCCCATAAATCTAATTAAAAGAGGGTTGTATCTTTTTTTTTTCCTTTGGAGCAGTAATTCAGCAATTCCTGTAGTATAAGCACCATATGTCAGGCAATTTGGGATGGGAAAGAGAAAAGGAGAAAGGAAAACCCTTAATATCTCTTGGAAAAACTTCCAGTGCAGCAGTTGGCATGAGAATGATCAGGATTCCCCAGTGATGGGCAGTGGGGGGGATGTCACTGAACCTAGAGCTCATTTTTAGTGTGTAGTTACATCCTAATGGAGTCTGGGGGAATTAAAATAGCAGATTAATATTCAGATGTCACTCTTCACTACACAATAGTTAACATTTCACTGGCAAAACACAATCAGTGGAAAAGTGCCTGAGCAGCTGAAGTTTTCCAGCAGTTGGAAGTAACATCATCCCATAATCAAGAGGATGCTGAACCATCTTCAGTGAGGAGTGTGCTGCTTTTGCTTCAGAAATTATTTAGTAGCCCAGAGGCTTAGGGTTAGCTTCAAAAAATAGTCAATGCTTTCAGGCCTTAATTTCACACTCCATCATAGAGCAATCCTCTGGGAAATACAGAATGAAAAGAGGTATCTTGCTGCATGTGGAGATTGTCCTGAACAAAACACAGAATTCAGCAAAATGCTGAATGGGAATCCTTGCTGTTGGCTTTAAGAGCTCTGAGAGAATTAACATCCTTTATTAAGTGATGCCCTGAGATTTATCTCTTTTTTTTTTTTTTACTTAAGGAGTACTCTAAAAATATTTTTTCTCCTCTGGGGAAGTCAGCGTGTTTGTAGGTGTGGAGAGATCCTCTCAGTGAAACCAGCATAGCTCTACTATCAGAGAAAATCAACTAAATCAGACTTGTTTGGGCTCCCCAGCAGCAGGTGATGGGATGTTCTCTGCTTTCCCTGCCTCAGAGAGACATCACAACCAGCTTCCCCAGAATGGGGTTGGCAGCCAGTGACACCACCCTGTGTGTGTGTCCCACTTACCTTTCCCATGGTAACTGGGAAAAACCAGCTATAAGATTTTATTTGTGTGCTTTCCCTCCCACCCTCTCCTTCTCTCATTCATCGGGTTGCCTGTTCAGGCTTCAAATAAATAATGGTAGTAAAAAAGCTAAGGCACATCCTTAAAACTGAATGAGCTTTTCAGATTCACAGAACCTTGAAGTGCTGGAATTTTTATTCCCTTTTTTTTTTTTTTTTCCCCTGAAAGGGCTAAACATTAAGATCACCAACAAATCATTTTGGTCAACTAGTGCTGAGCTTTCAACAGGCAGCTTCACACTTCCACTCAAGCATTCCCTGTGCTCCCCTGCTTGTTTTCATGTCAGCTAGCACAAGAGCATTTCTGCCTTAACATTTGCTTTTTTTTTTCTGTTGTTTTCTGATGAACTCTCTTACCTGTCCAGAGCACGTGTTCAGACAAATGTGAACAGTATGTTTCAGAATTGCTGAAGAGCTTGACTAAATCCTCCAAGAGCCAGTGAAATAATGTGCTTAATTGCACAAATAAATAGTTTTGTTTCAAGATTAAGAATGCAAATGATAGGAAATAGTAGCTCTGTCTCTCTTTCTTTTTGCTGGGTTCTTGCTGAGCCCCCAAGCTGTCTGTACATGATATTTGCTGTAGCATTGCAGTTTCCAAGTTGGTGTAATCCAGTCTAATCCACTTTATCAGCAGGAGTGCAGGAGTGCCAGTGCCTGGGAATAAAAGCATCAATGGTAGAGAAAACAGAACAGAAAGTTGTGGATGGAATCCTGGTTGCAGAGATGTGGCTGCAGTGGTGTCCACCTGATGATTTTAGCTTCGTGGAGCAGTAAGTGCCACCTTGCTGTGGTGTCTGGCATCCCTGACTGATGAGATCAGAGAAAGCACAGCCAGAGTTTGGAGCTGTAGGTCAGATGGTGACAAGTTCCCCTGGGAGGAAGTGAAGAGAATTCCAGTGTCTGTAGGCAGCAAGTGGTGCTCATTTCCATGTTTATAGCTCCCTCAATTTGCATATGGGATGATCTCTGTCTGCGGGGTTGAGTCTGGAGAAGCTGGAGCTAAGGAGGAAACCATGTCTGAATGTGTTGCTAGAAGACACCAGTTGCCTTTGATGGCAAGAACTTGACTTAAACATAATGTGCAAAACTGTGAGAAACAAATCTGACATTTCAATAGAGGAGTGAATGGTTTCCATTAAGCTTCCTAAATCCCTCTTTCTCAGAATACCCACTCTAACCTCATACACTCCTGATTTTAACAGGCTTTATTATACTCCAGCTCAACTACATCAATATCAAGCTAAAATAGCTAAAATATTGAACAGATGTGGCAGGGTAGAGATAGACCTCTGCAGCATACAGCGTGGGATTGGCTCAAATTAAATAGTGATCATGGACTATTAAATATTAAATGCTCTTCTGGAGGTAGCTAGGTCATTATCCCTCACCTTACATTGGCTGTTCTGGCACTGAAATGAGAAATGAAAAAAAAACCAACCTCTTGACTAATATGAGCTTTGAAAACGAGTAGCCAGAGAGGGGTTTAGTTCTGATCTTGCAAGCTGCACTAACTTCCCAAGAGTTGAGTGAGATGAAATCCTGCTCCAGATACCCCCCTCCATTCAGAAGACACCACACAAAGGGAGTAGAAGTACAAAAAAGCTAATGAAGGCAGCAAGTTTAGACCAGCACCCTGAGTGCTTCCATCCTTCCTTGGCTGCATCAAGGGACTGACAGCAGGTAGGAGGAGCAGGTAGGATGGAGCTTGGCAGACAGGGAGGGTGGGCAGAATCAACCTACCTCTGTGACATCAGGTGAAGGAGGAAGAAATAACCCCAGGGTGGGGAACGATAATATGATAAATATGTTTAATGATATGTATGATAATGAGTGATAAATATGATTGCTTCAGTCAGTGCCCCCTTTCTTACAGACAATGAGGCAAGTAAAGAGTGACTTGATCTGCTCTGCACTGCCCATTTATTTGAGGTGTTAGATTATTAACAGGTAATCTGTTATCTGACAGAGATAACACAGGTATGATTTATTATTGCCACAAAATACCCCATTTATGAAAGATTTCAGCTCCAAAGCTAGTTCCACTCACGTTGTTAGATAAATTCCCATCTTTGATAGAAGAATCAGAGGGAATAATTAATTAATTATTGCTGCATGTCCCACTGTAGCCAGATCTATTAGAATAATTTGAAATATGGGTGTTTTTTTTCAAGAGGCCACTAATGTAAAACATCCAGTGTAGCTCCAAAGAAAGAAAGAAAATCTGAACCATATGGGCACGCAGCATAGGAACTCAGTTTACTTGGTGGTAATAAACTGCCTTTATCTAGGAAGTATTAGACTGGAGGATCTGTTGAAAGAAAACTCCTGGGCTCTTGGCTAATGAACAGAAGAGAGATAAAGGAAACATAATAGTAATAAAAGAATAAACCAGCACCTTAGACTGGTTAAGGACTGCTGGCGAGGTGCTTTTCCTTCCTTTGTTAGCTGCAGCCTTTCATTTCCCATTCCTAAACATTTACATAGCCCTGGCTCTCGTATCTGCCACAAGACAAAGCATTTCTTCATTAGGAGACAAAGAGCAGCTCATCAGCAAAACACACCCCGTGCCCAGCACGCGGAGATCTGAGAGACACAACAGATTGTGGCAATTAAAAGAGCCTCTGGAGCTCTTCAAAACACTGATACCTCGGCTGTGTGCTCCTTATTCAGCCCAGCCTCCTCCCACAGCTGATCTGACAAGGAGGAGGAGATCTGACACCTTGGAGTGGCTCTTTAGGCAAAGAAAGGGATGGGTGGGTCACAAATAAGCAGTGCTGGCAAGAAGGAATAACTGGATATGAAATGGGGAGCAAAAGCATCCTGCTGAGAGGATGGGAAGGAGAGTATCTCAGGTCATTTTGTTGGATTTTCCCCAATCCAAACTAGGTCTCATTACAATAACAGAAGGCAGCTCCTCTTCTGTAGAGCTGACCTCTTTTCTTTGCTCCTCTTGAACACTGAAATTTAGGTAAGGTTTGCAGAGCTGTACAAGAGTAGGATCTCATTTGGAACCATCATTGCAGAAAAGAGGGTGGTTGTTTAATTTTAATTCAATAAAAATGTAAAATTTTGTTGACGTGAAAAAAAGGAAGGGGGGAACTTCCAAAATCTCAGAAGAGCAGTGAAAATCATTCTGGTTGATTAAATGGGAACTTTGCCACTTGGAGGGAAAACATTCTGAAATAATAAGTGTACAATTGAGGTGTAAAACACCAGGACAAATGAGAGCTGCCTGGATGTGCTGAAACTGCCTGAATGAATTGAGCAGTGAAGTGCTGCTAGCACAAGTCTAGAGCCCTGCTCTGAACATTTCAATCCTCTCCCTGGAAACAGCAGCTCCTTTATATAACATGAATGAGGTAGAAAAGAAGGTTTGAAAGTCACTTCCCATCTCTAGTTTATGTGGGCCAGTTCCCAGCCCTGAATGACACTCTGTACAGTACAGGAGAGGCTGGTTATCCATTTCCCTGCTGCTCCAGGAGAGCTTTTGATCCCTCTGAGCAGATTAGCTTGTTAGTGGCTTTGAGAAGGCAATAGGAGCAGATGATCATCCACAAAAACCAGTGCATTCACCTTTTTCCACTCACTGTGCCTCTTGCAACCCAAGCAGAATTGCAGCCAGGGAGGGGAAAGGCAGAGCTGCTTCCTCCTGCTCTCCAGAAATGGTGCTGCCAAGGCCGCTGGTTTCTTTGCATTTTAACCTGGTTTCATAATAATTCTATAATGTCCTCTGCCTCTGCATCTTTTTAACCCTTTAGCCAGTTTTAATCCCATTTAACAGGTTCTGAGTACTGCAAATAGAGGAGAGGTTGGTAAAAGCACTTACTGTGAGCTCAGTCTTTGTGAGACATCAGGGGACCTGCATGGGAAGCCACCAATGAAAACTACCCCAAAAAAAAGCTTGTGATATTTAGGATTTCAGGGAAGTCTGGTGGGGCTGAGACCAGCCTGGTTGGCTTTAAAGGAGGGTTTGGGTTGCATTGTTATTAAACTTTGCTTTGTGCTGTAGCTCCCCACATCAGGGAATGTTAAATGGGTGACAAACTTCTTTATCCATCTTCCCACCATCTTTTCCATGCTTTATTCCATGTTGTGTTTTAGTGCTGGGGTTCAGTGTGGAGGAGACTAAACTGCTTGTGTCTCGTTTGAACACGAAACATCAAATCCAAAGCTGAGCACTACCAAATAATGAGAGGTTTGGATTGTTCACAAGTCTTTCCTGTGAAATGTCAAACTTTTCATACAGCTCAAATGATCTCCAGCAACACAGAGCTGGCAAACAGATAATTATCCCAGAACATGGAACAGAATTAACATGCACTGGAGCATGTCATGAACATTTCCTTCAGCAAATAGAAAAGGTAATTGCTGTCTGAGTACAAAGCAAGGAGAAAGGCTGGCTGGGTTCCTTAGACAATTGAGATTGGCCACTGTTTACTCACTTCAGCCATAAAAACATGCAGTGTAGCAGAAGGGTGCCATTCAAGGGCTGGTGGAGTGCGACCAGCCTCCTGATTGCAGGCACTTCTCATTTCACACTGCCTAAGTCTGAGCAGGCAGAAGGTTCTTGGCTATTATTAGAAGCCTAAAACCTGATGAGTCAGAGCTCCCAGTTAAAGAGGGCATTTGGAAACCACGTTGAGCCCCAGCAATAATTAAAACATTTTTTTTCGAGCCACGTTTGAACTGCAGGCACAACCAAGAGGCTTCGTTCTTAGCAGAAGACAGAGAGGACATCATTTGGTGTGTGGACACAATTTTCCTCCACAGAAATCAGACAAGCAAGGAAATAACACTCCTAATGGCTAATGGGAGTGGTTCTGGGTTGTGATTTTGATTTTACAAATCAATTTTCTAATATTAGAAGCTAGCAGAGTGTAGAGACACAGGATGGGAGCCTGGAAGAGAATCCTGAAATATCACATAGAGCTCATTGACATCACAGGCAACTGAAATTTATTCAGCCAAATGCTTGAGAATTTTTGTTGCCATCTTCCTCTCAGGAAGCTGCTCCCAAAAATTCTTAACTGTGGTAGTGAAAAAACTTGTTTGGCAAGATCCCAGCCCCAGTACATCACATCCACTACAAATCTGAGGGATCAGGAGGGTGCAGCCTCTTCTTCAGTGGTAGGGAGACTCTGTCCTTTCTGCCTTCAAACCCAGTCTGTGTCTTCCTGAATCCAGCTCCTGAACCTGGTTCCCATCTGCCCCTGAGTGCAGTCTGGGACTTTAGCTCCACAGCATCAGCAGTGCAGGTGACAGAACTTCTGTCAGGGCTTTGGCTTCAATTCTGGGTTCTATAGATTTGTATATATTCCATTTTATTATTACTATTTCCATGAAAGCTGCTGTAGATTTCTTTTCCAGGCTGTAAGTCTCTCTTCCTTATTCCCTTTCTCTTTTCCTTTGGGAAGGGAGAGAGGTGAACAGAGAGCATCTGTTACAGCTCTAGTGGGTGGCCCTGACCACAAACCTTGACACCCAGCCACTTGCCCTTGCAGAGAATCCTGCCTTCTGCTCTGGTGCATTAAAATAAGGGCATCTCCCACTAGTGATAGCACCATCATCCATCTGGTGGGTGCACACACCCCACACAGGCATGTCTAGGGGTGTTGTGGCCCAGATTTTTCTTGCAAGGC
Source organism: Ceyx cyanopectus (assembly GCA_013401355.1). Classification (NCBI taxonomy): domain Eukaryota; kingdom Metazoa; phylum Chordata; class Aves; order Coraciiformes; family Alcedinidae; genus Ceyx; species Ceyx cyanopectus. The sequence continues at coordinate 22,753 of VYZU01074092.1, read as the reverse complement.
TCCACATCAGCTGAAGCTGTGGTGTTCAACAGCCCCTGTCCCAGAATCACAGCATGCTGGGGGTTGGAAGGAACCTCTAGAGATTTGATCTGCCAGAGCAGGGCAGAACTAGAGCAGATCCCTCAGCAATGCATCCAGACAGGGCTGGAAAGTCTCCAGGAGACTCCACAGCCTCTCTGGGGAGTCTGTTCCAGGCTCTGTCACCCTCCCGGTGCAGAAGTTTCTCCTGATGCTGAGGTGGAACTCCCTGTGCTCCAGCTTGGATCCATTGCCCTCATCCTGTCACAGGGCAGAGTGAGCAGAGGCTGTCCTTGCTCCTGACACCCAGCCCTCATGGATTTAAAAACATTCATTACATCCCCAAATGAACTATTAGGAAGGGTTAAAGGTCTTGTGTAAGCAAGTGCTGCATCCTCTTCACCAGTAATTACAACGTTTACTGTACATTTTTATTACAATTGTTTACCTTTTTTATTTTAGCCTTTAACAAGACACTGAAAATCTTAATATAACACAGCAGGTTTTTAGCCATATGCTCTATTTTCAGGCTGCATGCACTGCAATTTAAAAAAGCAGCTTTTATTTTGGGCAAAGTCTGTACTGAGCTAACAGTCTAAAGGTGAACTTCGTGCCTGTGGTGGGGGCTAACCCAAGGAATCTGTCTAAATTAGGCTCACTGGATGGCAGATCTGAAAAGACCTTCTGTGGTCCATCACATAGCATCAAAAAGCTGCAGCCCAGCACCTGGGTGAAGCAGCATGAAGAGGTGTCTTCTTCCTTCCTTCACCCAACTGGCTTGCTAAATTCAAATTAAGTCTTGTTCATTCTCTTTAAGCAGCTGTTGTGCTTGGATAAAACAGATTAACTAGAATAAGGGGGTTTTTTTCATCTGCACTCACTTTACATCACTCACAATTAATAGTTTTGGGATGGCAGTTAATTCAAATTTATGGTAACTTATTAAGTGTTGCTAATAGTGCTGAGATTCAGCGGGTGCACGTCCTTGTTGCTTCTTCACAGTGTAATCAGTAAACAGGAGAACATGTGGAGCTTGTGTAATTTAATTCAATGAATATTAAGCTGGTGCTAGCACTCTGCTAGAAATACACTCACCTTTAATAAGCAGTTGAAAGCAGAACCCATAAACATCAAAAATAGAAGCATAATTCTGCAGGATAACAAGGTGAATCTCTACAAACCATCAGAAAAATCTGAGTCAATCTGAATAAACCAGGAGAAGAAAAGGTAATCAAAGGTAAAGAGACTTATGCAAATACAGACTCAGGTCCTCAGGGATGGGGGAGTGGAAATTGTAGAGCAGCTAGGGCTGTAAAATTAGGAGGAGAAGTTGTATGTAGAAAACAAAGGAATTCTTGCAAGAAACTTCCACAGAAGCTGTATCCATTGCAGGAGTACAGATGCTGTTTTGGAAGGGAGTAGTTTGTGATTTAATGGGGATAAAAAGCCAAATCAAAACAAATAAACCCACCCATCTCATTAACTTTTTGGCTTGAAAAAGCAGAATAAAGTCAGGCAGCACACCCAGAGTTGCACTTAGAGAGTGTATGGGCTGCAGCACCCCTGCTGAATGAGGAGCTTCTGGAATTCATAGGAAAGAGAGCTCCTTGGGGAGCTGCAACATCACAAACACAGGAGGGGTGTAGTTCCAGACCTGGCATGGTTGTGGTGGGCACCAGCTCATTTCAGCTCTGAAAAAACCAGCTGGCAAAACAAAACCAAAATGAACTGGAGAAAAGTAAAAATAATGGGAAAAAATGGGGGAAAAAAAGAGCAAATCCTAAATCAGAGGAATCTACCAGTATCAAGCAATTCCCTACTGGACGAGGTCTGGTGAGGAGAGATGTGACTAAAATCCCAAAGCCACTGTCAGCCTTTCACAGTGTTGCATAAATTATGTATAACTGCTCTGTCAAATTATTCTGATACTGAACAGGTGACTTGTAAAGCAAGACGTGTTACCAAAGGTTATTGTGTGAGGATCTGAATAAATCCAGCAGAAGGAAACCTTCTGGGGGTGTGAGGTGCTGCAGAAGGTTAGCTGGCTGCTTTCTCCAGCTCCAAAAGGGAGATGGAAGGGTTGTGGAGGAAAATGACCCATCAAGTGTTATCTCAGAGAAGACCCACTTGAAATAAGCCATGGATGTGGTAGTTATGTCTAAAATGTGTATGTTGCTATTGTTTTGTGAAATGAGAGAACATCTGCTCAGTCACAAGGCAGCAGTAAAATGCAGCTTTATGCCTAAAGCAGTGTGTCAGCCCCTAAAAAAAATATCTATATAATGGGCTAAAAACAACGGTGCATTGTCTTTTCAAGTTGGAGGCATTTCTGACCTAATAATGGCTCAGAAAGGCTTTTTTTCCTTTGGATTTTTGCAACAGCAAATGAATAGGATTGAGTCACTTATGAGTCCTTTCAAGATAAGGCTTTGGACATGATTTGTGCACAAGCTGGCAAAATGCTTTGTCTCTGCACATCATCTTTCTGTCACTGAAGCACGTTTTAAGAGGCAGCTACTTGGAATTACCTTGGGAAAAGCTGATGCTTGGCTTCCCATTTCTAAATGCAGTGTATAATCAGCCAGGGTTTGATCAGTGTGAAAACACCAGCAAGTGATAGGTGTGCTCAGGTGAGAGGCACAAGTCAGATCTCAGCTCAGAGCTGTCTTCTCAGCCAGGGAAAGCATTCACACCAGCATCCTTCACACAGAAAACTAATTCCCAGACCCCTCAGGAAACAATGATGGTGTGGGGGGGGGGGATTTCCCTCTGAATATTCCAAGCACACAACTTTTAAGTGGCTTTATTCTAAAAGTGTATTCTCTGAGATGTTCATTGTTGTGCTCGCTGACCTGAAAAGCCTGCAATTGCAGTGCAAAATGGCATTTGAAACCCCATTTTCTGGAGAAATGAGTTTATTGCTGCAGCTCAGAGTCAAACACACATGCAAACGTGACCCCCTCAGGAAGCAGAGTAATCAATGAGACTGGTGGAAATTGGCACTTTGATCGAAGAGTTTTCACAGGGCTAAACAGTTCTGATTTCATTAGCATGGTGGAACCTGCCTGTGTGAGAACCCATGGGAATAAACTGAATATTCTAATGCACCTATGGGCAGGCTGAGAATGGGGGTTTCACTCAGTGGAGCAAGCTCAGGGGTTGTGTGTGATGGATTTGAAGGGCTCTAATGTGAGCAGGAATGTGTGTGCTACAGCATCACATGGCTTTTTTCTTCCCCATTACACCACATGTCAGCAGAAGTTTGTGGTTTTTTTGATGTCAGTTAAGGTTGGGACCTTTGTTGGAAGAAATAATTTGTGTGAGGATAGTTGTCTGTGGCTGACTCAGAGCTGAATGGGTAAGATGTGATTTTTACCTTTCAGCTGAATCAGATGCTAAGGCTTTCCCACAGAAAAAAAAGTTTCTCAGAAGCCCTTTAGAGGTTTCTAAACCTAATCCAAAGCCTTCTGCAGTTGGGAAAATTCCTGATTTGAGCCGGGTTTTCACTTGGGCTGTACAAATCTTATTGATCTATTTATATAACCTTTTTATGAGTAAAAAAAACCCAAACCAAACCAACTTTCAGATGCAGCAAAAACTTGAAGTCTTAATTTTTAAGCTGTTAGGATTCCAGTGGTTTCTGGAATCTTAGGCAGCAGCTGGCTTCTGTTTTGTGAAGGGAAAGGTTGGAGCTCCAGTGCCCAGCCTGAAACCCATTGCAGTGGTTTAACCAAAGCATCCATTCTCAGCACCAAAGCAATTCCCAGGCTGGAATTGTGCAGAGCTGCACAGTGGCAGGAAGAGAGGAAGGCAGCAAAAGAAAGCTTTTTTTCATCAATAACCCTTAACCTTTGGTAAGGATTTTAAGCAGGAATAGAAAAAGAGCCAGCTGAGTCCAGTGCCTGATCTCCAGTGTGGCAGAGAGTTGTGCTTCTCTCTGCACTTGGGAAACAGAAAGTTTTCAGGCAGCATTAAGTAAAATTGTCCAAGCTTTCTAACAGATCTTGGCTGTCTCTGAGATGCCTTGAGCCTGCAGATGACCTTCAGCTCCTACATTGGTGACCTCTCATAGCTGCTTGGCCTGCCTACCAACCAGAGCCTTTATTACATCTTGCATCTGTTCCGTTCACCACGTAGCCATTTCTTTTCATTCTGGAGGATTATAACTAAGAATAAACCAGTCTTCTCAGGACACAATAAATCTGTGACAGAACTGAGTCATCCCTCTCCCTCCTAGGCAGCATTTTCCCCATTGTTTTCCAAAAGGTTGGTTTGTCTTGCCATGCCACCAGTCCTTGTGCCAGTGAAGAACGAGGCTCAACATTAAGCAACTTGTTTATAAAAACCAGCCATGCACTAACAATTAGTGAGTGTTTCATGCTCTTCCCCACCAGAGCCCAGACCCTCTTCTCCCACTTTCTGCTCTTCCCACGGCAGTGTGAAGTTATTTGTGTCTCCAGAAGGAGCAGGCAGATCTTTTGCAGGGAATGGGTGAACGTTGCCCCGAGCTCTGCCAGCTAGAAGTTGGCATCTGTTGTGCAGAAGGGGATCTCTGCTGCACTCATCCACAGCCCCAGAGTGGAGGGGGGCAGCTCAGAGCTATCCCAGAAAGCTTCCCACCACTGAGGAGCTGCTGCATCCAGCCTCAGCCTTTTAAATCACTTCATACAGTTGTATTAGCCCCGTGCTCCCCTTCCTCCCCCAGCTCCCAACACACCTCCTTTTTTAGTGTGAAATCTGAGTCTTCAAAGTAGCTACGTTTCAAAATAGGTTTTGCTTGGTACCAGGAATAATCCCAGTCTGCTGGGATAAAGCAGATCACAGAGCCTGAAATGGATCTGCAGTACTCTGGGGGGGGGGGGATGATACTTGTGATGAAAGGGATTGGCTAGATCCAGAATCTGGCTGGCTTTGAGAAGCATTACAAAGTCTTTCCATAAAATATTTCCACATCACTAGAATAACAGGTCCTAATGGCACCTTGTCACACCCTATAAGCAGAGCTAACATGGTTTTTCTAAGTCTGAAAAGGAGAGAAAAAAGCTGCTGCCTTTCAGTGTTCATATGGCTTGTAGGTTGAGTTTCAGCTCCGTGAAGGAAGTGATCAGAAAAACTGGAGTGATCTTCACTTAAAACACAAAACAACCCCCTACAATGTACTTCTCCAGCAGTGTTTAGAAAAGAAATTGGAAATTGATAGCCACACAGAACAGAAACTCTGTAGTAAGCAGACAACTTAGCCAGGTGGTGAAGAAATCCACTCTGAGGCTGGCTATTTCTCTGTCACTGCCTTTTTCTCTCTGCAGAAGCTGTCTCACCTTCTCCAATACCCTGAAGTGTCCTTAGCACTGGCAACAACAACCACAGAGCTGTTGTCTGGGAGAACCTGGTTGTGAAATGATGTTCCAAAGTGGCCCAGCCTGTGTAGCTCAGTGGGAAGCTGCTCCTCTCAAGTGTGGGGACAGGTTGAAGTTTCTCCTGAATGATCCTTCCTTGATGAATCCCTTAGAACAGAGCGTGTTAGTCTAAGCCAGTTACTTCTTCCCAGGCAGTGCTGCTCTCATTGTCCCCTGGGAAAGCTGAGTTTAGATTCACAGAAGATGAAATGGTATTTTTCATATTTTTTGGAATTACAAGTGAGCTGAAAAAAATCATTTATTCTCACTAGTATCAGGCAACTGTTGATGGTAACAGAAGGAGAGTCATCTAAAGGTCAGAAGGATGAGGTTGGGGAGTAAGTGTGTTGTTGTAGTAAGTGTGACCTAGTACCATACATTTAGACATGATGTTAGAAAAGGGGGTTTTTATTCTATCCTCAGGCCAAGAAGTACATTTCCCAGTGAAATGTAATGAACAACTTGGAGTTGGTACAGGCATCTTTAATGACACCATCTTAAAAATCATCTCCAGAGGCCAGAGTTTCCAAGTGACCAAACCCATAATGAAAAGGAGCAAATGCCCTCAGCTCTTCAAAGGTTCTTGATAGTGAAGGAGCAAGTGCCTGTTGCTTTCTAAACCCAGCCAGGTAGGAGCTGTGTAAATATTCTGACCGTGTCTGGTTTTTCCTTTCCATTTCAGCTGGATGCTGAGAAGGCAAAATTGAAACTGGAAAGATGGGCTTCCCGAGATGCTGGCAGTGGGGGTGGAAGAAGTGAAGAGCTGGAGTCCAGCGGGGATTGTGATGATGAGGATGGCTGTCAAGGCTCTGGTGACAGGATTCACACAGCAGGTAAGTGCAGTTTCTGTGGGCACATACAGAGCTTAGCAATTCAGAGATGTCACAGTCAGGTGGACAGCACTAAGACTTGTCAAAATCCTGCTGAATTCAAAGGAATCTTAATCTCTGAGGAGCTGCAGTGAAAACCAGAACGATACAGACAGTAACCCAACATCATTTCACATTTGGCAGGCAGATAAAACACTTCTGTTTGCTCCAGTGAGACCTTACAGAAGCCTCCCAGAAGCCTCTCCTGTGAGAAACCCAGAGCAGGACTTTTAATAGGGCAAGGGGTAATGGCTTTAAACTGAATGAGGGTGGATTTAGATGAGATACTGGGAAGAAATTGTTCCCCATGAGGGTGGTGAGGCACTGGAACAGGTTTCTGGGGATGCTCCATCCCTGGAAGTGCTCAAGGCCAGGCTGGATGGGGCTCTGAGCACCCTGCTGTAGTGGGAGGTGTCCCTGCCTTGGCAGGGGGGTTGGAACTGGGTGAGCTTTGAGGTCCCTTCCAACCCAAAACAATCTGTGATTAGAATGGATGATATCTGCAATGGAATCTAGATCACAGAAACACTGAAAGAGCCTTCCTACATAATGTGGACACTTAAACAAAAATGAATGTTCTTTATAAGCTGGGCTAAGTGTTTATATAAATATTTATTGTTTGCATAGTGATGCTGAAGGGGGATCCAAACAGAGTCATCTGAAAAGTATATATTCTTGAAAAAACACATGAAGTATTGTGGGGTTTATTTAATGGTAGCCAGGGCTTCAGTTGTCCCTGGTGGGAACATTTGTTGAGGAACACCCAGCTCAAACATGGGTTTTGAAATGGGTGAAAAACATTGGATTTAGTTTGCTGTGCTGCTTCATAATTTCCTGAAATTTCATTCGAGTTGATGAGCTGCATGAGCAAGATACATGAGGAATTATAACACAGGGACAGTGTTTTTGTAGATGATTAAATAATTGTGAGTAACAGTTCAAATAAAGATTTTCACCATCGACTCACCAATGGTTTGGAACAGAAGAGCTGTGATAGAATGTTATTTTACAAGTCTCTGCTTAGCTTTTTTATTGTTTATTGTATTGCACACATCAGGAATGAAAAGCCCTGAGGTGTTTTTGCAGAGGTTAACACTTTCCTGTGCCTTCCTCTCCATCCCATCAGGAGCCAGGTGCTAACTACTCTTCAAAGAACAATTAGAACTATTAATACACTGCTTTGGGAGGATGTCTTTGTGTGGTTACATAGACAATGGCAGAGTTCAGGTGGTCAAAAATCAAAATTTGAGTGCTTTCAGGACCTGACTTACAGCTGGTTTAATAATGCACAATTACTTAGTATTTCTTTCTTCCTTTTTTTTTTTTTTTTTGCAATCTATTTAATTATTTTATGCTGATATCATCCTGGATTTAAAAGAATTATATTTATATAACTAGCTGTTTCAGCCTTGAGTAGGGTTTATATCCAATTAAAAAGGTAATTACAATTAATTTTAGAAGAAGATCTCGATTCATAACAGTAAGAAGAAGTATTTCATTGTGTGACAATAATAATTCTGCTTCATAATTAGCTTTAAAATATTGTACTGTATACAAGCCACTAGCAGTAAATCTGTTTTGCATATCTGGATACAATTAAGAGATAAAACAGAATAATCTCATTACAGAGCTTCTTTGGTTTAATAGAATGTTAAAGAAATAAACAAACATCAGATTAGTTGCATTTCCTCTTGCTGCATGTCTGTAGGATGGTGTTTCTAGTTGTCCAGCCTGGGAATTTGCTCTCTTTCCTAAATGCAAGACCTGTCAAGTTCATCTGCCCAGTGTTTTCTGGAAGTGGAATGTGGCAACACGGGCTGTTCCCTGCTCTTCTGACTACACAGGGAATTGAGACATGAAATGAAGCTAAAGCCCAAATAAAACCCTGATTTGAAGCTTAGTAAAGCCAAGGGGAAATGTTCTTTCTCACCAGGACAGGTTTGGATGAGACATAAAGGCTGGCTATAAAATGCCACCGTGTTGTAGTGTGCAGCCATGCAGGAGAACAAAAGGAATAAAAAAGGAATAAAAGGCTCTCAAAACAGAGACTTTTTGGCAGAGCAGTCGTGCTTTTAACAACAGTGGAAGAGAAAAAAGAGAGGGAAGGATTTCAGTGTCAGCCTCTAAAATGCTGAGTTTAGTGTAGTGAAAATGGGCTACATCTGTCATTTATTTGAAACCTATATAAAAATGATATTTCCAATTTATGTATTGAGAGGCCTGCCTAGAACATTGCAGAATTCTCAGATTGCTTTTTTAATGCTCGTTCCTTTCCACCTCCTGGAAAAAAAAAATAACTTTTTGATTAACAATACCTTGCCAGGAGTTTCAGGAATATTTGGGTTAACATCTTCCAAAGGTTTGCCAGGCTTTTCCAAACTGCTAACAGGAGTTAACCTGGCTGCTGGGGTGTAGAGTTCAGTGTGAGCTGGGGGGGGAAACACAGAAATAAATGGTTCTGAGCTTGGATACTCCAGCCAGCTCCTTTGTACATCCCTTTTCTCCAGTTGATTTCTGGCTGGGGGTTGCTGTCTGTGGATTTCAGCTGGTTTTGCAATGGGTAGGAAAATCCTGTCCTCTTGTTTGTCACCTAGCCTTTGAGACTTGTTTGTGCATTATCAGTTCATCATGGAGTTTTATGTCTTCAATTAAGATCCATGGCTAGTTGTTACTTAGAGCTGGCCTTTGTTTGCTTTTGTACCAAACCAGCTTTTGCCTGCCAAAGTCAGTTATCTCAAAAAATCACCATTTTACTCCTTTAATCACAGAGGCCTTAATTATCTCTGCTGTCTTTATGACTTCATAGGAACAGGATAAACAAAAGCCCAAGAAAACAGCCTTCCCTGAGCAAATATGTCTGCTAGAAGATACTTCCAAATGTCATCTTCTCACAGGCCTCAGCAATTAGCACCAGGCCCTCTTCTTGGGGAGAGCTGTGGAAACTGCTCTGCTTCTCAAGCTAGGCCCATGTGTTACTTGTTGGCCAGTACCAGCTTTTTCATCACAACATCTGTTAATCATCTTTGAACAAAGCTTTTGTTAGGAGAGACTGAAAAAGAGGCAAAGCAAGCCATATAAATGTGGAGTGTGGATGGGGAGGTTGCTGTGGGATCTGCAGAGCTTTGGTTTGGGACTTGCTCAGCACCACGTGCTCCTGGAAGTGTATTCCCACCTGAAGTGTGAGCACAGAATGAGCCCACTGGTGGCAGTGCCTATTCTCAGACCCACTCAGAGGGTGGTGGAGAAGGGATTGCTCAGTGCCTGGCAGGATGAAACCACAGGAATATTTACTGGGAGAGGGATTAGCATCCTGCTGTTCATTAAAAGGCAGAACAGCAACAGTTTCCCATCGTGTCCCTGCTCTGCTCAGAGCAGAGGAAAAAATGATTCCTTCTGTTCCATCAAGAGTGGGGAGGAAGTGAGTGCAGGGGATTTCCCATCCCCAGCTGTGCTGCACAGCTGTATGTTGTGCTCAGGCCCCACCCAAGCAGTGACAAGCAACTGGAGATGTGTGTTTGGGGAAATCATCATCCCATTAGACAGTAAACAAAGCGTGGAGGAAATGTTTAGAGCACAGGCAGGGACCTGGGGATGCTGCAAACCCAGAGTCACCTCCATAGAGCTGTGTTGTGGAGCATTGTGCTGAGGATAACTGGTGCTGGGGTCTCCTCTCTTAACATGCACACCCACCCTGTCTGCAGCCAGGAAGGACATGGAGCTGCCTGGACCTGCTCACAAGGATGTGTCACTGGGCTGCAGACAAAACTCTGTGTTTTGCATATTAAAAATGACTCCAAGCTTCTTCCTAGAGGAGCCTAGGGGACGTGCTGGACTGCAGCTGTCCTCTTGCTGGCAAGGCAGACAGTGTGGCTTGAGGAAGATATTTATTTATCCTACCTTTGGGCCTTCATCCACTGCATAGGCAAATGTCTGAATGTCTGGTGTACATGAGCTGCAGCCTTTGCACCAGATTCACCCCTCTGTGGGTAAAATCTGTGTGTGGGTCACAAACCTCACTCCTCAGGCAGGACATAAGTTAACCCTGCTCCTCTGACACACCTTGGAGCTTTAGGTCATTGGGAAACAGACATGGATTTCATCTTTCCCCTGGCTGGGATCAGCTTCTGCTTGGTCCCCATCCCCAAGGCAGTGGGTTTCCATGAAATAACAAGACATGCAGAGCCAGCACTGTCCCTTCTGCACAGTGGGTTTCAGACAGTGCTTTCAAAGGGTGTGGGTGCAGGAATCCACTAAACAAACTCATCCACAACATCCCAGCCAGGCTTTGAACATGACTGTGTCTCAAATGTGCTTTATTACTGTGGTTTTTGCCGAACACATTCTCATCCGAATAACAGCTTTTTTTTCCTGCCCTTCTTCCTAATTCTGCCATGAAGCTCCTTCCCTTTAATAAGGATTTTCTGATTTCAAACATCTCCCTCAGTCAGATATCCTGCTTATTGCCACATTGCAGTGCCCCAGTGGGAGCCTATAGCAAATTCCCTTCATTAGCACATTCAGATGATGTGATTCCAACCCTGGGGTTTCTTCTTGGCTTTTTAGACACTCCACAGCTTCAGTGCATTTTTATTTTTGCTCTAGACAGGGTATCAGAAGAGATTATTCAGGTTGTAGGTTTCTTCTCCAGGGCATATAAGGATGTTTTTTTTTTTGCCCCAGAATGCCTCCGTAAGTGTAGACAAGTAAAATTTCTTTTTTCTTAATGCCTTCTGTCTGATGTGTATCTACTCTCAACAGCTATGGAAAGTGAATGTATTTTTCTCACTGCTCATGAATGTTTTCATTATCAGTTTTTTTTTTCTTTTTGAATATCAAGATTCTTTTATCCTTTATTACATTCTCATTCTCCCAGCTTGTCTGTCTTTCCTAGGCATCAATATTACTGTATGAGCTGTCATTTCAATCACACTTCATTTCCATTTACCACGTTACAGGATGCACTTACACTTGTATTTATCCAAATATGTAATTGTACAGCTGCTGATTTTGTAATTATTAGTGCAAAACATCAATATTCTGAGATCATAATATCTGCTGGCAGACAGCCACGCTCATCAGCTTCTCAGCACCACACATCTTCTCTTTCCTCACAGATGATCCTAGCTTGGAGAAATAGTGCATTTTTCAGGCTCTTCCATCTTCCTGCTCAGAGAAACCTCTCCATCATGCCTCACCCCCATCCCCCTGCCTCACACAGACGTTCCACAGCCTTGGTTGCACACAGGAGGTTTTATCTCCAGCTCTGGTTTGAGATCTGATAAATTCCTTTATCACCCTTGGTGGAACTGGCTCGTCCTGTCCACAAACCAGCACAGTAGCAATTTGAGCCCTTCTGTAAGTCGTTTGAAAGACAACTCAGTGGTTTCAGAGCTTGATTTTTGTCCTTTGGTGGAGATGAGGAGCCAAGAGGAGCCTCCAGCACGTGCTGGGAGAAGCGGCTGGTTCCACAGCTGCAGATCCCTGGTTGAGATGCAGTTTGAGGTGATACAGAGGAGCAAAGACAAGTAAATAATCAGGGTGAGAAGTAAAGATTTTGATGTGATGCTCACTGAACTTGGTAGGATCTGATCCTGAGAGGAGTCCCTTTGTTCTGGTGGTGTTGTCACAGTGTTATCTCCCAGGCACACTCGGCTAAGCCTGTCCCGGGGTGATGCTGACATTTCCTGCAGCCTCTGCTCTCAGCAAGTGGGATCAGGAGGAGGCTGAGAGGGGGCTCCTGAGAAGGGGAGAGGAGGAGAGAGCATTGCAGGGGGTGGGAAGAAAGAAAACCAAAGGGAAAGGTTTCCCTGCCTCTCTATGCCTGATTAAATCTGTTTCATAATCTGCCAACACGGGGAGAAGGTATTATGTGGCATTTTAGTGTCCTTCATTACACGGTATAATTTCATCTGAAATGCATATGAGAAGAACAGTATAATCATCCCTAAGCCTTCCCCAACCTCAGCATTTACATGACAGTTTGAGGTGGAACAGAAAAGGGTTTCAGTTCCTTCAGATTTCCACTCCTAGACCTGAGGTGAGAGAGTTCCCAGTGACACCAGCTCTCCCACTCAGCTCCAGGCAAGACAGGAGGCTTTTCCAACATGGATAAATGACTTTCTGCACCAGCAGGCCCATAGGAATCTCTCCTGATGCTGATCAGGACAGTAGCTAGAGGAGTAACAGACCAGGTGCCAGCTCTGTGACTCTCTGAACAACTTCAGTACTATCTGTGGTACCTTCCAAGAGGTAAAAAGGTAATTGGGGAAATGTAATTTTACCATTTCAGCAGAGAAATGGAAATTACGGTGCATTTTTGATCATTTTAGCACCGTTTAGACCAAATTAAAAGGTAAATACATTTTAGTTGCCTAGGGTATAAAGCCTTCCAATGTTCTGTAAGGGGAAATTAAACATTGGAGAGATCAAGATAAAGACATTTGGGGCTTAACTGTTCACAGCAGTTCTGTACAAGCAGCCATCAGAGACCACACTGTGGATTACTGAAGGGTAATGTGCTTCTGCCAACGTTCTATTGGAAATATTACCAGTAATATGTGCCCTTTGAATGCACTTAATACAGCAGAACCCATTTCTCTCACTTTGTCAGCAGTGTTTCACCCAGCTGCTTTCCAGAGGAGCAACTTGTGTGGATCTGGTTCTGAGATGTGTTTTGAAACCAGCCCTGTACTGACAACTCATTGATCTGGTCTTCCCAACGAATTCTCACTCAGCATTTCTCACATTTCACTGAATTGGGCTGGTTTTAGACAAAATTATCCCAAAGCTGAGTGGCTTCCAACAGGAACAACGTGGTTATTGCATTTGGTGATGATTCAAATGGTGATTGAAAGCCAGAAAGACAAGATTAGAGATTGTTTTACCAGATACCAAGCAGAATATGCTTTTAACTTCAGGCCAAGAGCAGTCTGCAGGTAGAGAGATTTGACCCCACACTTGGGCAGCTTCTTGTGTGAGAGCAATTTGCTGGCACCCAGAGTGTAGAGGCCGAGCTAAATGGAGAGTAAAACTGATCCTCTTCAAGGAACTCTCATGAGCTGGGTGATTTAGATCCTTCTGACAAGAAATTCACTTAAGAGCTGTAATATCTCTGTCCTGCCAAGGAGGGAGGATAGGATAAATGTGGAGGCTAAGGCAATTTGCCCCCCAAACGCCATAAAGCCCAAATTAATTAAGAGGAGGGAACAGTGAAAGGTCCTTCAAATTACATCAAAATAGATAACTGATACCACTTAATGGAAGCTTAGTTTAAAATGCTAATGCCATTACACTCAGAGTTATTGAAACAATCCTGCCAGCCTGAGGAAAAAGGTTCACCTGCCATGGTCTGCATGGCACACAGGGGAGCACTTACCTGGTGTCAGCAAAGTGACCCAGTGTTTCTTGGGGGTGCTTTGGCTTTGGTTTTAGGCTTTGAGTGCAGCAGGTAAGCATTCTGAGGTTTTCTACTCCTTGATTGTCCATTTTAAGGCATAATAATACTCCTTCCAAGAGTGCTGTTGTGCCTGAAGCCAACAGATATGCCATCAGAATGTCTCAGCTGTGAAATTTAGGATCAAAACAATAGCCTGAAAGAAAGCACAGCTTAGTTTTGCAGTAACAGAGAGCACCATTCCCATGCTCTGTGCTCTATACTCAATTTCCTACAAGGAGAACAGGACTTCAGGCTGAGCTATGTGACATTATCAACAGGATCTTGAATTTACAAGGCTAGATCTGGCTTGATCTAGCCTTGAGAACAAGGTACTTACAACTTAACCCAGCTTGCCCATAAATACCTTCCTTGGGATGTGTTCCAAGATTAAGCACATTATTCCTCAACAGGTTATTTTGCATCTGATTTATCCCACAGTGTCTCCTGTCTGAGTGTTTATTTATTAGTATTTCTTATTTATGAAAGCAGCTAATTAATATTGCTCTGATATTTAACCCTTTCCACGATGGACACAGGACAATTGACACCTTTCTGAGGCATTTTAGGGTGCTATGCAGATTCCAGGAGGCTAAATGGAACTCAGGAATAGGATAAAACTTGCAGAACAGTGAAGTTTAGAAGCCTGTTTGGTTTTATATGAACTACTGGAGTGTGGAGAGCAAATATGTGTGTGAAGTCTCTAAATTAAGGATAACTAAGGGTCTTTCTTCATCATAGTTCTCAGTGATGGAAAACTCATCTGGATGCAGGACCCTACAGCACCTCTGCTATCACCATTTTTACTCTGGTTACCCCCATTTGCCTCCATTAATTACCTCTCATGTTTAGTTGTAGCAGAAGCTTTTATCTTTTTTTTTTTTTTGCTTTCCAAATGACATCTCTATTCCTGCTTCAGATTCCTGAATATCACAATCAGCAAATGCTTTCTGTCTTGGTCTTCCTGTCTTTTAGGATTTAGACATCTTTTCTAACTTTCTTTAGGGTGTCTCCCTTAATCAATCTCTCAACCCCCCTGTTGTGCTTGTTCTTCTGTGAATGTCTGAGTTAGTCAAGCCAAATTTGAATTATTTCTGAAATAAAAGGCCATAAGGAACCAACCAAACTTTGAATATTATTAAGTTCAGTTGAACTTGATTTTTTTTTTTTCTCTCTTGTATCACATCCAGGAGTGCTCATCTTCTGAATAAGTGCTTCTGACAAGTTGCAAATCAGTGTTACAAGTCAATTTCCTATTTTCCTGCATCCTGAAAGGATGAATATTCTTGATCCAGTAATGATTTGCACAAGCAAACCTACCTTGCACAAGTGACCTTCCTGGGGAGCAGCATTCCCCAGAAAGGATTGAAACCCAGTTGCCTGGTGCTGTTCAGATGAAAGGTAATTAGCATTTTGGAAGAGGTTAAAGCAAGAACTGTATCTTCTGGTGAGCAAACAACTATTTTTGACTAAGCAGCATGATTTCTGGCACTGTGCAGATGATAAACTCTCAGCTGAACTCCCCATGAAGCATGAATTTAAACAGTGATTATCCAGCTAGCACAGGAGGGTAATAACCACTCTTTCAGGTCTTCATTTTCAGAGTATAAGTCTTTAAGCTTTCTGAGAATCACAATTATAGCCCATTTACCATTGAATTGTGCTGTTGCTGAACTGTTGTCAGCATCTATTCACACAGATAAGCAGGCCTGGGTCAGTATGGGCAATAAAAAGCCCTTTGGGTGACCAGAAGGTAGGTACCTTGAAATCAGCTGAGGAAGGGTGAAATTCTGCACTCTGTGCCCAAGGCATAACCATTATTTGCAGGGAGAACCTCAGCAATTCTCAGCTTTCCAAACTGTTTGCTGTCCATCTCAACCTGCTGACAGAGAATTTGCCATGGCAGCATGGGAAGCACCAAGTAATAAATCATCATGGGATATTTATAGCCCCAGATGAAGACTGGTGACTCAGGCAGGCTGCTGACCATTTAGCAGTGGAGTCCTAATAACCCAGTCTGGGAGAGGAACAGCTTTCTGATGTGAAGTTGGACAAGTAATTTCCTATTTAAAATTTGATTAGATCAAATCTTTTTTCAACATGTGCTTGTAAAGGAGCAGCCTGTTTAAATATGTATACTGCTGCAGCACAGCCAGCACCAAGACCATTCCCACTAACCCCAACGTGCTGGGGGGAGGCAGAGTGCCCAGGGCTAAACTGATTTATCAGGATCAATCTCTTGCACGATGGAAACTTTAGGGCTGGTGGGGGAAATGGGGTTTTCATCCTGTAAAAAAAACTTGTTTTCATATTGATAAGGTATCATTCTCCCAAAGAGAAACATTTGGTAGCATATGCAACTGGAAGAATGTTCATTTGAAAGGATGTTTTTTGAGGTTTTTAATGCAAAAGGGAAAAAAAAAAGGAATTGATTCAAGCTGGAATATTGTGCCACCTGTAAAAAAATACTTAGGAGCTTTTCCCAGCTAGAAAGCTGGCTGTTTTCATCCAGAAAATTATGTTTTAAAGGCATTATATTACAGAATTCAGGAGAAGGGGAAAAAAAAACAAGATGGGGGGTTTCACCTGGTTCTGGCTCAGTAAATCATCACTGGGAATTTTGCCTGTGACTTAAAGTGCAGGATGAGATCCCACAACAGTGACAATTGTGCCTGAGAGGCTGCCAGGGAAGTTGCTCAGGATGCAGAGCAGAGATGAGCCAAAGCACTCCACGTGCCATTGTTGCAGGTCAGAGAACAGCAACACTCTCTTTTTCTCATATCCTGATTGATATCATTTACAGGGGTCATGGCAGCACTTCAGCTGATAATAAAGCACACTGTCAAAGCTGGGATACAGCCCCATTTCAAGTTCAAGTAGAGAATCCCATTACAACAGTGTAGTTGTAGCCAAGCTGGAATGGTTTCTTGTCACAGGGTAGTCCTGGGAATTGAAATATCCACCTAATGTTCACAAGTTTAAAAAATACCATCATTTTTGGAAGTGACCAACTTCTCATGTTCACTGGAAATTCAGTTTATTTCTTTCTCTCTTCATTTTTTATTAAATCCCCAGGGATTTTTTGTTTCCTTACTCCTTACACTGGCTGGAGTAGCAAAGTTCCTGACTGTTCCCTGGCTGTTTTAAGGTGTTGACTCCCTTGACATAAGCTCCACATGGATATCATGAACTGGAAAGAGCTTAATAAAAAAAAAACAAACCACTTTAATCATATTCCAAGGTCCTGTGACATCTCAGAGATCCTTGACAGCTTGTCAGTAAAGGCAAAGGATGTGTGACACTAATGGGGACAGGCCAGTGGTTCAGTTCATACCCCAGTGCATCACCAGTGGGAGTCTCCCCATTAATCCAGAAAACCCCCCAAGTAATCAATGTCCATCCAGGAGCCTGAAAAAAACCCCACAATCCTTTTCTTTCATGCAGAAGCCTGGCTACTGTCAGCTGAACTTCCTGCTTGAAAATCAGTTTGCATCCTCTTTTGTCAAGCAAATTTGCATAATCTGTGTCACAACAAAAATTGGAAGGGTGTTGTACCAAAGGAGATTTGAATTTTTTAAACTGCAGCTAAATCATAAGCTTATTTTTGCAAACTATCTGAAAAATATATTGCCACCTATCTGAAGATATATTGCAAACTGTAAAGAAGTCTACTCAAAAAGAGTAAATACACAAGCATGGAATAGATTTTTTTGTATCTGGATAAATACACTGAAACCCCATCCATCTGCAGAATAGATCAAAAGGAGCTTTTAGAAGAAATAAAGCAAATTATAAATTCCTAGTGACAACTTTGTCCCAGAGATTATGCAAACATTCTGTATGCTTCAAGTGAAGTGGCATTTTATTAAAAATATAACTCAGAGAAAATAGATGTAACATTTGAATAGCAATTTAGAATGTTTATTATTCTCACCCTATAAAATAATACTGGGGAAAAAAAATGAATTGAGCTAACACGAGTGTATTCAATATGCATGAAATTTCTATTTAGCCTGTAAAATGCAGAGGGGATAGATAGTGGCCATTTCCCAGTACTGTAATTACTGTGTCACCATTTGGAAAGCTTTTCTGTAAAGTACAACACTTGTGACTAACCATGGACAAACTCCCTGCATCTTGTGAAGAATCACATCGTGGAGTTCAAATCCTTCACGTTGTAATTAATATATATAATTAATACATCATCTCATTGATGAGCACAATGAGATCCAGCACTAGTTTTATTTCATGCCATCAAAGACAGGCTCTTCTTTCTCTATCTCTTCTTTTTGGCCAGAGATGTATTCTATACACTGCCTTAGTATTATAATGTCCAAAAAGCAGCAGATTACTAAAAAAAACCCAATTATTTATTTTTCCCCTCGTGCTACAAAGAAGGCTTGAACACTGGCACTTTACTTAAGGGCTCTTTCTACTTTTTTTTTGCAGAGGTGCATTGATTTTAGTGATTTCTCTGCTTGCTGTGTTTCCCTGGAAGAGCCTTCATGTTAAATCCTGGCAACAGAGAGGGGATGTGCTGATGATGGTCACAAACCTCTGCAGGGTGGGTGTGAAGAAGAGGGGGAGAGTCTCTTGTCAGTGATGCCCTGGGATAATGGTAGGAAGGTGAAAGATGGGAAGTTTCATCTCAACATGAGGAAAAACTTGTCCTGTGAGGGTGGCAGAGCCTGTCCCAGGCTTCCCAGGGAGGTTGTGGTGTCTCCTGCTCTGGAGACTTCCCAACCCCACGTGGATCTGTTCCTGGGTGACCTGCCCTGGGTGCCCCTGCTCTGGCAGGGGGGTTGCACTTGATGATGTCCAGAGATCTCTTCTTCTGTGATTGATTCTGTGATTCCAGACTGCTCACAGCTCTTTGAAACCAGATAACCCCTGACAAGTTTAGGAGGTAAACAGGCAAAATAAAAATTCCTCCTTAGCAAACCTCCCAGTTACCTGCTGCCTCAGTCACACCTCACTCACCTCCGGGATACCCGAGAGTCAGGACGACCTGGAACCATGGACCTGACCCAGCTCCTGAGTTGCTCTTCACCCTCAGCCAGGTTTGAGAGCTCCAGTCAGAGCTGAATTAAGTCTAAATGTGTGTGTGTGAGCTGGTGTGGAGCTCCCAGCTGCCTGCCATGGCAGGTCTGCCCCCCACAAGTGGAGCTGATGTGTAATCTCTTTTCTCCTGGGGTCTCCCCCAACTCCTGCTTACAGTGTTACACACAGGCTGCATTAACCCCCCTGGCTCCCAACGTACAGCTTTTGTTCTTGGAAGGTGTTAAGATATTAGGAGCTTAAGGAGATTTGTCCTGAAAAGAACTGGCAGAAAATTGCCCAGTGTTAATGCCTTCAAATGCCACTCATCAAATGCACAAACTCTGGAGGAACCGATGAAGCCGTGGGAAGCTCACACCTTTTGCTTTAAAGTACTGGATTAATACTCTGCTTTTTAATTCTTCATAACTCCACGTGAGCTCCTCAGTGCTCTGGAAAACAAGTTGTTAGAGGTTGCAGAGAAATTTAATTTGATTATTGCCTTATTTTCATAGAACCGTAGAATGGGAGGGGTTGGAAGGGACCTCTGGAGATCATGGAGTCTGTGAAAAAAATAGAGAAATGGGATGAAATTAAATGACTACAGATTAATAGTGAGGTGCACCAAGAATGGTGTTTTAAATCTCAGACTATCAAGGCTTTGAGGTTGGGGATGTGTGTCTATTTCTCTTAATGAAATAAATTACCTTTGAGCTGACTATAATAAGAATTTCAGATTAAAAGGAGGTATTAAACACCTATGGCATTGATTAGGTGCCCAGGGTAGTTCTAATTCAGTGTGGAACACTCCCAAACAGAGGTGCAAAGGGTTTGGATTCTCTCAGGTAAATAGGGAGCCCTGGGCCCTGTGATCCTTCCAAAACAACATTCTCATTCTCTTTTCAAACAGGGAGACCCCTGTGGAGAACTCCCACAGTTCTAATTTTGCTTTTTTCTCTTCTTTTTTTCAACCCCAAATCTTCCTGTTACTACAGTCAGTCAAAAAAAAATCAGACTATTAAAGTGCCAAGATGTTAATGTAGCTCCACAGGATCTGTCATCTTAGTTAACATCAGCTAAGTACCTGCCTCTGGTATTTACCTTTTGAATATGTATTTAAAATCACACAGGTTTTCAGTGTGGTAGTAGATTAGCCAAAAAAAAATAATAATTAATTGCTGTATATAATGGAGAACATACATTGGTATTGTGTGCTCTATTAAAATAAAATTATCTCCAACCAGAAATAATATTTATTTTTAAATTTCTACCAGGCCATCTTTGAAGATGAACAGACGTGGCCCTTTGCCAAAAGAACAATCAGATTTTCTGCTGCAGAATATATAGAAAATCATAACAAACTTAATTACCTGTACCACTGCTAAAGGCCCTTCATATCTTAGCACTCTTGAGATTTAGCAGATTGGATCACATCTTCCTGATTAACAATTCTGAGAAATGAAACATTCTGCCTTACTGAAATTAAAAATATATATATTATTCCATTTCAAAAGAAGACAATATGTGAACAGCCTCAGTTTAAAACAGTGGAACAGCCGATGATAGGTGTTCAAACTTCAGTGGATTTTTTTTTCTCAAGATATATGAATTGTTTGTGCCATGTGAATGAGTATCAGCATAGTTTAATTTTCTCACAACTCTCATATCTTCAGCCTTTCTTAGAGGTCAATATCACTGCCCAATATTATGATATTATTATTATTATTATTATTATTATTATTATTATTATTATTATTATTATTATTATTTCTTTTTCGTTTTTTTTCCACAGGAAACTATGGTGATTCCTTATTACAACTTAACTTACTACAACTCCTTATTACAACTCCTTACTACAACAGTAACTCTGAGCCTCATTCTCCTCTAATTCCTCACCAGCCTTCAGTGCCAATCAGGACCAGCTTCCCAGCATCCTCCAGACACCCAGTGTCTCTCTGGGCTTGAGACATTCCAGTTTGCCCAGTCTGGCAGGGTGTCACCAACAGAGGAAATCCCACAGCCCCCCACCTCCAGTGCCAGCTCCTCCACTCCATGGGCAGAAGGGGCTGATGAGGGCAGGAGCTGTAAACTCCTCTGCACTTAGGTTTGCCAGCACAACAGTACTCAGGGTCATTTTCTCTACATGATAGTGCTGCCAGAAGAGAAGAGAAATAACCTCTCATTAATGTCCAGAGAGCAACCAGTGCTAATCTCATCACTGTGCAGGGCATGTGCCCAGCACCTGGCTCCCAGAGCCTGGGCATCTGCCTTCCAGAGGCTTTAACCCAGGGAAAAACTAAAGCAAATAGTCTACATCTCCCTCCTTTACATCTAGGGCTGTTCATCTGCTTCATTCTGGGATCTGGAGGGTCAAGCTTTGTTCCTTCTGGGCTTTTTTTTGCATCAAACCAGATTTTCCCAGTGTTTGCTCCTGTTGCAGGGGAAGCAACAATCAGCTTGTACCTCTGGGGAGCTGTTGTATGCCAGGGACTGATTCTCCTGCCACCCACTGATCTGGAGAGGTGATGGGCAGGGAGAGGACTATTTTTTATTGTAAGGAAACAGACTTGGGCACTGCTAAGTTCCACAGTCAGTTTGCTACCCAGAGTGATGTGGCATCTGGTGGTGTCCCATCAGAAATGACATCCACAGCACCTGCTTTGCCACTCAGATGCCACTCTGAGGGCTGCTCATGAAGCTGCAGCTCTGTCCCTAGCCCTGCTTGTGCCAGACCTTTCACTGTCTGCTCACACACATGTGCACAAACCAACCCCACCCCCCCCAGGGCTATTCTGCATGTTTGCATTCATATGGGAGCCTTTTAATCTCCTCCTTTCACCCCTCTTATCAGCTGCATGGCTGGCTGTTTGCTCTCCCAGCTGCATGTTCCAGGCTCAGATTACTCTTAACTTTAAAAAAGAACACTTGTTTAATTAAAAGGAGTTTCCAAACTGTCACTGGAGTGCCAGATGCAATAACTGGAATCATCCAGCCCCTCATTTCTTCTTTCCTTGCTGAAACACCCAACACCAACCAAGAAGAGAATGAGCAATAATAAGCTTAGGAAAGAAAAAATAGATATATAAAAGTGGAAAGCAGCACTGCTAGGTGTGTCAGCCCCATAGAATAAGCTGCTGGATGTCAACCCAAACAAACTAAACCCACAAGTCCTCCCCACTTCATTTGCCATCAAATGTCATCTTTCTGTTGCTGTGAAAGTACAAAAATTGATTTCTCCATCAAAGTAGATTCTGTAGTGGAATTATGGCCCTAGTGAAAACCTTCTCCATTTCAGGATGCTTTGAGGTGTGCTCCTTGGATAGTCTGCTAATACTATACCTAGACATATTGTCTGCAGGCACTGGACACAATCCTCTGGGTGTGCAGAAATTAGATAAGGAATAATTCTTTCATATAATAGTATCCCTTGTGTAGTCTCCTGTGCAACACAATACAATTAATTCAGCTTCTCTCCTTCCAGCTTATCTTCTGGCCCAGCATTAGAGTGCACTTCTCCTGCAATTTACCTGGGCAACAAATATTTTCTCACTTCCCCATGTTAGAAAGTCCAGCATTGATAATTTACTGAGCCACTTTAATTCCAGAGGCAGCCCATAACTCCATATGGTTCACCCAGGTTAAGTTGAGTGGGGGAAAAAAGAAATATGCTCCAAAGCAAAGTCAGCTGCAGGTAGTGAGATGTGAGGGGGGCTGTGCTGCCTGCATTAGGCACTGCACAGAAGCCAGGACCTCCATCCTTGTGAGAGCTTCTGGACACAGGTTATTTACAGTGTTGTTGACCTGTAATCCAAATACCCTGTTACTCACAGGCTGTAAATTCTTTCTCTCTGTGTCTTTCTAAATAGAAATGACCATTTAACCTTTTCTTTGGGGGATTCATGGCTACACTTAAGGCCTGAATGGAAAGAGAAGAACCTCTGCTGCTTACACCAAGCTGAAGAACTCTGTGTGTGGTGCTGAAGACTGGATTCACCTTTTTG